>OU896711.1:40056144-40298644 GCA_918026855.4 Phaedon cochleariae
ATTCCTCTTTGGATAGGTATTACAGAATTCGCCATTATTGCAACCATGTTTCAGTTTTCGAGCTGCCCTCTAAACATTATGCTTAACAGATACATCCTCTTTTCTATAACCCACATAATCTTCACCCAACATTCGCAGCTTCTTGTTTCTGTTTTTATCCCATTCATTAGGTTGAGGTATTTTTCTCCTAATTTTCTAATTTTCTTTATTTCTGATCTTTCTTCTGCATCATCACTGAGTGCTAATACATCTAAATATGTATGCTCTTTGATTTCATTCTGATCTACAGCTAATTCTTCAGGTACTCCGGGTAACCAATGTCGGTCATCAACTGGATTATCCAAAAAATGCTCATCCACAATATTTTCTTCGTTAGCTGAATGAGAATGCATCTGTTCATCATCTTCGGTGCAGGCACATGAAATAATTTCGTTACTTGCTGAAATGAGAGACAACCATAAGCAATTATTTGTTGATGAATTGGTATGAAACAAACCATCGATTTCATTCCTATTGTTCACGTCTGATAATACTTGAACTTGTTCTCCCTCAACGGATGAATTTTGTGAATAGATAACTAAAAATTATAAAATTTGATTATTTATGAAACCCTTTGAATTCCAATTTTATGTTGATTTACTTTTTGATACTTCGGCATCCCCTTCAGTGATTGAATGAATGAATGTTTATTTCAAAAATAATAATCATGAAATGGTTCAGCAATGATCACAATAAATAAACATTAAAAATGCCCACAGAAGTTGCAGAGGCAACTTGTACGTGGTAAATCGAACAATTACATTATTATAATTTCACATAACATCTTACATGATAAAAATATATAACATTCAACATAATATATATAAAAGGTAAGTAAATGGGACAAAAACAAAGGAATAAAATATGAATATAGAATTATTTGAAGCAAGACTAAAACTAAATAGGTATATTTCAGTAATACTCTTATAGAAATACTTGAAGTATTACAAATAATAATTATTATCTTAATATTTACATATTATGGCAATTCTCATAGGAATGGAGGTAGATAGTTATGTGCTACAAATTGTTTCATCAATTTCATCAGGTATAGTAGTAAGATTGTTCAACATTTCAGTACTTCGTCGTACGATAGTTGTTTTATCCACTGCAAAATAATGTTTGTGTGAACAAATGCAGGTCTTATACCTATATACATACATTTGTTCAATATTTTTCGAGTTCTGCTACCCATTTGTGAAAAATTTGAATTGTTATTTATTTTTGCTTTATATCATCATACCTGATTGATACTGCAGTATGGTTTCCATTATATAAAAATCAAGTTCAATAATAACTCACACATATGGAATAGTGAAGACAAAATGTCGTATCATCAAATAGCTCCTGAAATATATTAGTTCTGACAGGACGTATCAACAGTGTTATTAGAAAGTGCTTGTTTAAGTATAAAATTTGAATGTGTTTTATCAACTACTCTGTACATGATTATAAAAATACACTAATCGAGTAATCAATTGAACAATTCGATAGAAATAATACTCACTTTTCCACCATATATTTAAAATCATTCGTAGAGAACAACACACAATATGATCACATAGACGCCATTTGCATAGATGTTTTGCGGGATACGAGGTTTAACCTTTAGCCTGGTGGCCGTTTTTTATACGACTTCCCTCCAAACTCCAAAATGAAGGTTTATTTATATTGCTCTGGGGTAATAGTATGGGGCTTACGAGCATTTAGAATCAGTTCAGGATAAATATCAGCCGTCCAGAAATGCTATAAACACAAAATCCCATACGACATGATAGAATTTAAACATCGATATCTTCTTTCAACTTGGGATGGCGATCTTTGGAAGAAAGATCGATTCTTGAAATCGATCTAGATCGAAAGAGAAAAATCGATCCATTGAAAAATCGAGATACAATTTTTGTTTATCGCTTGGAACGGAAAGGAATCCCTATAATGTTCATAGAACATCGTGGGTTCCTAAGGAGGATAGGGACAGGAGGTAGGTATTGGAATTGTTTTGAACTTGGAGATTATATGTTGTTGGGAATACTTCCTCAGGCAATGAATTCTAGAGCCTAGCCGTTCTATGGATGAAGGAGTTTTGATAAAGTGCTGTTCGACATCTTTCGTCGTTGACAACGAAAAAATGTTGATGACTGGGCTTGTCTAGTTCGTCTAACTGGTATTGCTAGTGAAGGGATGATCGCAGAGACTTCCGAAGAACACTTCCCGCGGAAGTATCGATAAAAGAGTGAAAGGTCGCCGACCATTCTATGGTGTTCCAATGGTGTCAAAGAGTGAGTGAGTGTGGCGTCACCCACCAGGCGAATGGCTCTTCTCTGGATGAAATCTAAGAGCATCAGCGTATGTTTTGGTGCTGAACCACATATGTGGGAACAGTATTCTAGAACAGGCCGTATCTGTGCTTTATAGATCATGAGAAGCTGTTGAGGTGTAAAGTAGCTTTTCGCACGGAACACCGAGTTTTTGTGAAGCAGCTTTTGCGATGGATCTGACATGATTATCCCATTAAAGATTATTGCTGATGAAAATACCGAGCATAGATATGGTGGGCTTGGTGCCAGACATTATACAATATCGGACATACTGAGTTCCGCCTTTCTAGAGAAAATACAGGCTTGAGTTTTGGTGGCGTTGAATTCAACTAGGTTGTTGGTTCCCCAGGCTGTGATTTCAGCAAAGTCTTCATTGACAGCATTGACCTGCCTGCGCCGTGCGTTCTCAGTTTCCTGGGAAGAAATGGGAATTCTGGAAGAGAACGCAGTATGGAGGGTACTATCATCTGCAAAGCTGTGTATGGGACAATTCGTTACTCTCAACAGATTATTGATATGAAGAAGGAATAATGTTGGTTCCAAAATTGATCCTTATTGTGGGACGCCGGAATTGATGCCAATGGTATCAGACGATACACCGTTCACCACCACGTGAAGCGATCTGCCTGAAAAGAAACTCGATAAGAGATGGCATAGCTGAGGTGGTAAGCCGTATGATGGTAGTTTGTGGAGGAGTCCTTTGTGCCAAACACGGTCGAATGCTTTCGATATGTCCAACGCGACAGCTAGAGATTCCCAGTGTTTTTCTAATGAAGCTTGCCATAAATGGGTGACGTAGGCAAGTAGATCTCCAGTAGATCTTCGGTGGCGAAAGCCGTATTGTCTATCATTGATGATTCCTGAGCTCTCCAGATATTTGGTAAGCTCAATATTGATGGCTTTCTCCATCACTTTGGAGATTACTGATAACAGGGCAATGGGCCTTTAGTTGTTGGGCAGGTTCTTATTCCCTTTTTTGGGAATATGTTATTCAGTGTGCATTTTTGTCCTATTCGATTTTATGTGAGAAAAATCGATTCTCCTGAAAGTCAAACAAATGAAGATCGATCTAAAAAAATCGATTTTTTCGATTCATGATCGCCATTCCTACTTTCAACCACTCAAGGCGAAATTTGAAATTTCGTTCTGAGGGAGTTGCTTCCCTCTTTTTAGTCTTTCCTTCCGTTTCATGTTCCTCATTATTTTCATCAACACTATTAACAGTATCACCATTATCAACAGTTTCATCAAGTCTTTACCTCTTAGGTGGTGGACTTGAACGCTTACTTCTACTAGTACTAGTAGATGGAGTTCACATATCAATATTGGTTGATGGACTCTGAAAAATATTCAAATTGATCATATCTTTATTGAATGTGTGATCAAACAAGATACTCACATCGATAGTATCAGGCCGTTTGATTAGCCAGTCGTCCATTTTCGGTCTAAGCAGGTAAATGATTTATTTTTATTTCAATTTCGTTGCTTTTCACTTGTCAGTTGTCGGCTTGTCGAACATACGTCAAACGACTGCAGGCACCAGAAAATGAAGCACGGAACAATGATGGAAGTAAGATATGGTGTAATCACTGATGCGCTTTTGTGTCAGAAATTTTACTCGACCTCTCGAGAACAGTGAGAAGGATGGTTCCGTCGATCTTCTGATAGATGGCGACATTCCAAAATTATAATATCTGTCAGTTTTGAAATGGTCGCAGATTTCTCGAATTCAGAGTTGAATAATCCCACTGTTACCATCTATCGGGGAAATGTTGAATCAACGTCTCGCTCGTTGTGACGGAGAGAAATCATAGTAGGCGGTCGAGTGATTTTTCTGAAATTTTCAATACGCATTAATGGCCGAATGCGCACACCATATCTTACTTCCATCAATCACGGAACTATATTTGACCTTCAAGAGAAAGGTGGATATATGCGTAGTTCCAGCTCACTAGATTTTTTCTCCATATTTAGCAGACAATGATATATGCATTCAAGAGTATTCAGTGCCATGCCGGGTTGGTAGAACAACTACATCTGCAAATAACCTCCAGTTCTACCAACCCTGTTGCCATTCACATGGGCTCTTATTACTTATTACATCCAGAGATCAGTTACCCACTAACTCATCTCTGCACCTTCATATTGAAATTCTCACAAAACACTCACATCTATGTAAAATCCTCACAATTGAGGAATCCTTCACACACTGGCAACGCTGGTCACGACCTTGTTCGGGACATGTAGCTAATGATCGCGTTTTATTGATACACTCTAGTGCCACCAGTGGAAAATAGTTCCGTTTTATTAAGTTCCGGGGTCACTTCTGTCGATTCTAGTTATTCGCTGTTTGAATACCGAATCGGTGAGGTTGATCAGTGTTTTTTAGATTTTGCTTTTTAGAGGTTATGCAGTTATAATCTATTTTCATATCCTACTATAATAATCAGAGATAAACGAGATAAAGGACGAGTAATGGAAATATATAAGAAAATACCTATCATCCATTTCGATTCAGGAGACGGATCCCACTAAATAAAGTATTATCGGTCGTTAAGTTTTGATATCAATTTGATAAACTCGTATCGTATCAATTCGATAAGCATTCGGTACTCTACTAACTATTTGATAATTCATTCGGCATATTGGCAAGGTGATCGACCGTTGGGGGCGCTGTTTCAAAACAAGATGGCGCCAAAGAGTGTGTAGTTTGTTTACAAAATTTCTTGAGATTTGCATATATTTTCTTCTTGATATTTCATCGTGTTATTTGTGTTTATTGTTGAACTTTCAACTGAAATCATAATTATATTTGTTGGATCTTACTGTTTCATCGTTATGTGAGGAAAATTACTGTTACCTACTGACTGAATCGTGGACCAAATTTCTTCAAACCAGTGCATTTCTGTGGGACAGCTTTATGGGATATCAAAAATTACAAGCATATCCACTATCATCAGAAGCTGATATATTCACCATCATACTTCTATAACTCCACTCTTCAAGCAAAAGGATCCTACAGACCACAAAATGGTGATACCAGGAGTGAAGTTTTTCAACAGTGAACAGCCTTGTGTGAACATATTGAAAGCCATCCCTGAACAATGTGTTAACCTATTCCACTATTTTGTGTTAAATATTGAAGCCATCAGAATCATGTGCAATTGATCCATACAATAGAAATCAGCAGCAACCAGCTCTAATGAGTCTAAACCAAGAAATAATTCAACACCAAAGGCATCCTGACAATACTGTGGATTTAATAGTATATACAACAATATTACTTCCAGGCTTTGAGGAAAACATTGATCAAATGACCTAGGATTTCAGTTAATGTATTTACACAGTATATTATCATAAATTTTGTGATTTGATATCATTTTGTAATCCTAAATTCATCTAATTGAAAATATCTATCTTATCAATCTGTATAGTTCATTATGTTTTGTATATTTTGGAACTGAATTAATAATAATGTTCGAAAATGAAAGTACATTGACATAACATGTGTTTTACTGTACTTATGCCACTCCAAAGAAGTCCAGAAAGAAGTACCTACAAATAGAAGGATAGTACAGTATACTCCTTCCCTCAGTGCTCATGTATACTGTTTTCCCCTGAATTATTTTACAAGATACCTTCATAAAAATTATTAACAATGAGCAAAATATATCTTTCTGGTATAGTAATATTTTAAAAGGAATCAGTAAAGATTATAAAGTGAAACTTTGAAATTGCATCAAAAAAGAATGAGGTATTGATTGAGGTAGTTGTGGAACTGAAATATGAGTTTTGAAAACCTACAATAAAATATTACAAAACAGAAAAAAAGTAGAACATTTACTTATGAATAAATACAGTTTAATAATAACATACAAGCAGTAAAATTATGAATACATTTTTCCAAGATACAATTTGAAATGTCATGGATATGTTGGTTTTGGTTTCAATTTGTGTAACTAATTGCACTCAATTGCAAGATACCCTGGATGGCAACTCCTTCCCTGCTGAAAAATTGAATAAATATTAGTACCTACTATAAACAAACCATATCTATTAGCTATTACACAATCTAAATATTCAAATAGAAATAGATTGTGTCACTTCAATGTATGTTCAAGGATTCAATTCAAGCTATGAAGTAAGCTACCTACAATGACCTGCCTGTACCAGGGTTATTATATATAGGTCATTCTCCAGAACGCTATAAAATATGCTACTGTTTTTGCTCATATGAATGTAATTGGAGCTGTATGTTAACTTAATCATTTTTAGACTGTTGGCCTACGACACAGGGTTTATCGATGTTCTAAGTCGGTATGCCATTTAAGGGACCCACTCACTTAGTCCAAGTTAACAGGAAGGAGTGCCTCGGAGAGTCGCAACCCAGTCCTTGCCCCGGCCCTGACCTCACCTTCCGGTTGGAAAAAAGTTCAAAATTTTGTTTAAGAAGAAGCTCGGCAATGAAGTGCAATGATCTTATCTCACGACAATTGGGGCGCTTGCTGGTTTGCATACGCCTAGGTCACTCCTCAAGGGAGGCATACGAACCGGAAGTGGCAATTTTTCAATATTATAGTCGATGATCGAAGAATGTATGCCCTTTGGCGAAACAATGAATTCTGATTCATTAATCAGTTTCCTGACATTTGCATACGATTCCGGAGAGGGGTGCTCGACTTATTCGAACATCAATTGACTAGACATCTTTCAAATAATCGATGATTTAAGTTCGTATGCAAATCTCTAGACCGATAAACTAGGATATTCTTTATAACTGGATGCTATTTGCATACGAATTCAATGTGAGCATACGTTGTAATAATCGGGCAAACCCGCGCGTGCCTCGGTCCGGCGCGGCGCCCCGCACTTCAGGCCAGAGGTGCACCGAAAGCGAACTAGATAATCGGGAAGTCTCATAATCTCACTTCACATGAAACCGGGTCGAAGATTATCTTCCTGGTAGTGATGAGGATATTCGAAGACGCAAATTGCAGATATATTTGTATTTATCCATCAGAAATTTACAGCTCAACAAAATTACATGTGTGAGAGGTTTAGTACCAAGAATTTTTTTTATGTGATTTTAATTTGAAAAACAGGGTTTTTAAAAGATGATGAAAAAAATTTACAACAACATACTCACAGGATGATCAAGAGGGATCGTACGGGGAGAAGAGGGGTGGATTATTGCTCATGATCGAAACTCACAATAAATCGAATTGAAATTCTTCCTGGGGCTTATGGGTCTGCTTATCATAATACTGGCGTCTAAAAAATATATAAAGAATGTTTATTTAGTTTGTTGAATGTTTTGGGTATAGTATGGGGTCCTGAACTTTAATCTACATTTTTGTTTTCCACATAAAAAAAAATTATTTGAAAATGAAATTATATTAAATGAGAACAACATTATATTTCAAAGGAGAAATTATACGTCGTCCTCTGTATCATTATCTTCAGAGTCATCTTCGCTCTCGCTGTCTGAAGATGATTCTCCAGAGTTGTCATCAGTACCTGTTAGTAAGAATATTATTTGATTATTGAAAAATCTTGGCATGATCGAAAGATATACCTGATACTTTCTCAGTTGAACTCTCAGAGATTATGATCGTACCAAAAAAAAGAATCAAGGGCCCAGCCCCCTTCATTATTTCTCATGTAACTGACAATGACATGACTTCATCAAACCCAGTATAGTTGAGTTTAGTGATAAGATTCACACGCTGCTCTTATATACAGGGTTACTGGTAATCTGATTCATACCACTGGTAGGGAAGGCAGTAAGAAGTGAATAAATCTATAATATACATTATACAAAAGTAAATGGTTTTTGAGATATTTAAATATCGGATCTCCGACAAAAGGAAAAAACATTATTGAATGCCTCCTAAATCATTACGTGCTACACTCTACCCGGCTGCTGCAGCAAATCATTGTTCAGATATGAGAATTGTTTCAGCAAAAAAAAGGAAATACTTCAAACCCGGGATTCATATTTCTGGCACAATTCGACAATTTGGCGCATGATTGCTATAAGAGTGCTGCGTGTAAATGATATCGCTAGATGCTGTAGAGCTGTATTCGTCATAATAATCTCAACTCGATAGTGAGGTAAAGAATAGTGTTTCAGTAAAAAGAAATCAACAACTACCCAATAGTTTATTTGTTATGAACAACCTGTGCATTTTTTGATAACAATGAAAAATCTCTTAGGAACATCATTTTAATTGGTTTTTGAAATTTTAAAATCGGTTCAGAAACAACTAAGTTACAATGGGAGATATTTAAGGTGAAACACCCTGTACGGAATGTGCAAATTGTATGCAAACCATCATCTCATATATACTGTGTGGTCCACTAACCATGGTCAAAATTTGAACATTTCTTCGATTATCGATTATTTGAAGAATATCCAGTCAAATGATGTTCGAATAAGTCGAGCTCCCCTCTCCGGAATCGTATGCAAATGTCAGGAAAACGATTAATGGGTCCGAATTTATTGTTTCGCCTAAGGGCATACATTCTTCGATCATCGACTATAACACTGAAAAATTTCTACTTCCGGTTCGTATGCCGCCCTTGGGGAGTGACCTAGGCGTATGCAAACCGGCAAGCGCCCCAATTCTCGTGAGATAAGATCATTGCACTTCATTGCCGAGCTTCTTCTTAAACAAAATTTTGAAATTTTTTCCAACCGAAAGGTGAGGTCAGGGCCGGGGCAAGGACTGGGTTGCGACTCTCCGAGGCTTTTCTTATTGTTAACTCGGACTGAGTGAGTGGATCCCTTAAATGGCATACAGACTTAAAACATCGATAAACCCTGTGTCACGGGCCAACAGTCTATTTGGAAGTACTTGCAATCTGCATTGGCGATTTTGCTACAAAATTGTGTATTGCAGTTCAAAAGTCAAAGGCATTGCTTCATTTTTCTTATAAAAATATTTGAAATAAAAGCAACCATACTTATTTCTCCAATTCCTAGTTTCTGGAGACATTTCCCCATAAACAAAATAGGTATGAACTGTTGATTATTTCAATCATGTTCTCTCTCAGATAGGCACTGCAAATGAGAGTTATTCATCAGTGAGAAATATATCAATGAATCACAAATTTACCTTATTGTTATCATTATTGGACCAATGAAGTGAATAAAGGTAGGAAGTTTCTGTTGGAGCTGAATACATCAAGTTTTCAAACTCATATTGGATTCTCAACGTTTAACCATTTTTTCCATTCAACTGAACTGATTTTTCATCATCAGAAAGGACTTCTTGAGTGCAGGAAATTCATATTAGAGGAATAGGTCCTACATTTTTGCATTGGAACCTTCTACTAGTTCAAACAGCAACCAAACACAGTTGATTTCGCGTATTATCAGAGATTTGTTGATACTCATTTATAAAATAATATAGAATTGATTTAGCAATTGATATAAAGTTCATGTCTTGTACTCAAGAGAAGGAAGAAGAGAAAATTAACGTAATTTGTTAGATGGTATTCATAAAATATGAAACCTACTCACAATAACAAACATGACCTTGAATTACGTCCTAAACTGGTTCAAATTTGCCCACCAGGTGCCGTATCGGAATCGTCACCTTGCCAATATTCGAAGATTTATCAAATCAATTTGACATATAATAAATTTGTTATGGTGTGATTGAGACTTCTTACCACAAAACATGATTTTAAGAGTTGTTGCTATCTTCACTACTGTGAAGAGATATGTTATGGTTATGTTATGGATATTCCTTCAAGTTGTATAGATCTTATGATTTTGATCGTTTTTCGGTTTTTTTCAACTTCCTCTGCCTTCGATAATTATTTATTGAAATAGATGCGCCCCGTTGAATTATGTTCGTTGTCAATATTAGGCAGCTTCAAATTGAGGCCAACCGCAGACATCGAATATCACGACGAATAATGAGGGATGAAAATGATCCCTTTTCCTTGCCAGACGTCCATTTCAAAGAATTCAGACTCAATAAAGAGTTAGCACATTATTTAATAGAAAGTATTGGACCACATCTAAATGAACGTAGAAGAAATGATGGAATATCTGTATTTCATAAGATATTTGCTGCCTTGGTATTTTTGGCAACAGGATCTTACCAAAGGAGAGCGGGTCAAGATTATTTATTATCCATGAGTCAACAAGCTATTGGTCGATGTATTCATGAAATAAGCGAAGCAGTTAGTAATATCTTGGGGCCCATTTGGATCCGTTTTCCAACAACCGTTTTCGATAAAAATAATAATAAGACCAGATTCATGGAAGCTACTGGATTTCCTGGTACAATTGGTGCCATAGATGGTACACATGTGTATATCTTGAAACCAATGGCTGAAGAACACAATTATGTGAATAGAGAAGAGAAGACATTCTAAAAACGTGCAAATTGCAAGTAGGATTATCTTGATTCTTTGAATGAATTCATCACAATTTTTTCTACAGATATGTGATTATGATCTGAAGATTCTTTCTGTGAATGCCAGACATGCTGGTTCAACCCATGACTCCTTCATCTGGAATAATTCAGGAATCAAAGATGAAATGGAGAGAAACTATAATCATGGAGACAATGCAACATGGTTGATTGGAGATTCTGGCTATGCTCAACAACCTTGGTTGATGACTCCATTCTTTGTAACAATACCAGAAAGTCCTGAAGCAAGATTCAATCAGGCACAACGTCGAGCAAGATGTTGTGTAGAAAGGTGTATTGGGGTTTTGAAAATGAGGTTCCGTTGTATAAATGGGGAACGTGTTCTCAGGTACAGTCCAAGAAAGGTTGGAACTATCGTCAATGCTTGTGTAATTTTACACAATATGTGTGTTTCTGTGGAACCAGATGAAATTATTGAAATTCAAGCTGTCAATGATATGGATAATACTGTCTGTAGTTTAATCGAGGAGGTGGTACATTCATTTTACTTGGTTCTTTGGGATTTTCTCTCCTCGTTTCTATAAAATAAAAGTATTCGTATTATTTCAATATATTTGTAGAGGGACAAATCAGATGATTTGCCCCAAAATGTCACTGCGTTTAACAAATTTTTCTATCAGGGAGTCTAAAAGAAAAATCCAGTAGCTTGTCAGTGACAATTTGTTTGAAAAAATTTTTGAAGGAAAGAAATATAGATATATTGAAAAAATATCGAATTTGTACTTATCTTTGGACGTTTCGGGACCGATTCTGCTCCCGTTCTCAACATGTAAATGCAAATTATTTTTCTTTGGAAGTTGTGCTGCGTATAGTTTGACACTTTTCAGTGTCATACTGATGTTGGCATATGAATGAGTGATTTTAGTCTACAAATGAGTTACAGGATGTTTTCATTAATTGATCTTGAATCTACCATTTTCATGTTCAGTTTTCAGTAGTGAATACCATGTTTTATCAATATCAACTGAACAGGAAGCAATGCTATTGTCTCCGTTTAGAAGAATGCAAGCGGATTCCTTTATTTTTCTTTTTTGTTTGTTATCTTCCTTTCCTATGATTTTGATATTATTCCACTGTGCCATATGTTGTCCATCTTCAGTGAGGATATGTTCAGTTAGCTTCGATTTATCGATATGTCTTTTCTTGATATTGTACTTGTGTTCTTTTGTCCTTACTGAGAGAGGTCTCTTCGTTTCACCTGTATAATACTTTCCACAAACACAAGGTATACTATAAATACAAAGCCAAAAAATGAAGAACAATCATCAAATCACATCACAGCATAACATAATCACATAGAAGTAATAATACCTACTCAGGCAATACTTTATAAAAACATAAACAACATAGGTACCTACATATCTCAACCTTTCTCCTAAAATGATTAAAATTGAATTTAACTAAACATTCATTTTATCAACAAGGTTAAATGAATCTACCAAGAACAAAAACAAAACAAAACTAATTCACAGCACAACATAATAATCATCATTATACCTACTATACCTACTCAGGCAATGCTTCATGAAAAAATAAACAACATATATCTCTACCTTTTATGAAATGGTAAAAATTGAATTTTAACAAACCAAACAAACATAATACCATGTATAATATAGTAAGTATTTTAAAACTAGACTTCAGTAGAATATAGGAATTTCAGAGATTCACTAACAGATTTGAGAGAATCTGCAATAATTCACAAGCTCATTTTAATGTCTTTTAGTTCCGTTAATGTTTCTTCATGCATTACTTCTATAGATTTTCTTGAAGAAGTATTATCAAGTTTGTGGCGTTTTTTTTTTTGGTTCAACTGGTTCCATGTTTTCGACCGAGATAATAATTTCTTCTTGATCAATAGAATCATTATGTATATATGTATGACTTGTTGATTGCATGTCTTCTGGCATACTATCAGTTTCACAAATAATAGAGTTTTCTGAGATAGTTGATATTGTTGGTAATAAACCAATTTCTGTTGTTGTGCCATCCCTTCAACACTACTATACCCTTTCATTGCCATCAATCTTTCTTCTTGGGGATTCAGTTGAATATTGTTGGGTGGACCTCCTCCTGTTTTTTCTCTATCCTTTTTAATTTTAGTATATTTTGATTTTGTTAGTGATATTGTCAAGAATGGATAAAAACTATAATTTCATTGAGAATATTTGAAATTCTCATTTCATTCATAACAGTACGATAACCTAGTCTAGATCATATTCTTAGAATCATTTAGCTTACAGGATATCAGTAGAGAATTACGATATTCAGAGGAAATTATAGTTCGGATTTCAATTTTATTATTATTCAAGTAAAGTCGCTGACGGGCAGAAACTGCTGGTTTTGGATTTTTCCTAATCGAGGTGAATACACTAGTTTTTATGCTGAATCAATTACCACTACCAAAACCAAGATGAAAAAGTATTAGAGAAAAAACCGGCAGTTGTGGTTCGGACAGTGGACCGTAAAGTCTTTTCAAATCTTTCAAATCTCAAACTTATTTGCATCATGCCTGAACTTCGTGAGTGGCAGTTCCAATCCTCTAATGAAAAGCGATCCCTTCTGTAAGTACCTTTTTTTTTTTAGTATTACTAGTTTTAGTTTTCCTGTTTTGTTTCGATTTGAGTTGGATGTATCTTGCTGGATAATTAATGGTCAATTTATTTCATGCCCTAATTGTTTTTATGCAAGATGAATAAACTTGTGAAGTGGAGTTAATTTATTTAGTTATCATTTTCAAAAAAACCTCTTGCAAGCGAGTAAGTCCGAGTTGCGATAGTGGGCGTTAGAGCCACTCGTGACATTATGGTGGAGGCGCCCTGCTCTTTCTTGAATGTTAATTCTTCCTAATTAACCTGATTTTAGTTGAAGTAAATTTTTATGTGTTGCAATTCGATCAACAGCGAGATACTTCACACCAATTCTAAATCGAAACAGAATGACCTCAAATATTTTTTCAGATTTCAAATATAGGCGCAAAGTGATTAATAGAATCATCGGTCATTCAACTATAGGGGTATTTGATATTGTTTCTATTTTTTAACGTGCATTTTCCTACATTTTGCATCTTTCTAGATATATCTTCTCTTTCTCTTTTTTCGAATACTTACTAGTTAATTCTGATTAAAATTTTTGCGATTACCTGAAATTTCTCTTGTAACTCTGATGACCTTATGAAGTCGAATGAAACAGTGGAAATGAGGAAGCATTTCCAAACAATATTTTGGGCGCTAAATTCGACAAAATATTGATTAAACACGTTCACCCCGAATAATTTTAGTCCGAATTCACCAATAAATTTTCTACGACACGTCATTTATTTGAATAAGTGGATATTTCTTCAAATTCTGCGGAGCTGAACTCACCGTTATTTGGAAAAATCATCCATATAATCCGGAAATTTGGGGTCGAAATATTCGAAGAATTCGAAATATTTCTCCGTCAAGTAATCAAACAGCTTTCTAATAAATGCGAAACGCAATAACGTCGTGGCCTATACATTTTATCGCGATACTAGTTTCAGTGAACCCTAGTGTTGGGCTAGGTCCAGGATTTATTCCACGACTTCATTTTGCAGCTTACTAGACAAAACTGATAACGTGTTGTCACAAATTCATTATTTTATATAATATAAAGTATTATATCATTTGCAATTTATTCTTCTTCAATCTTGTATTGTATTCGATTTACTCAAAAGATATAAGAACATTTCTTTAAATTCCTGGATATGAGAAATGAACCTTGCGAGTGTTCAACTGGTTGGTTTCATTTTGCCATCCTATAACTATGCCAATATTCCACTGGTTGGTGATCCTTTTGCTGATCATTCTCTATAAGTAGGTACTTAAAGAAAAAAGCCCGAATATTTTTGAAAACCTTTATTTCGTTATTTCTTCTTCAAAATCGAATCTATCGATAAAGTAGCACTAAAAGTAGTGAAGATAATAACAATTTTATATTTATTATAATATGAGATGTCTTCCTTCCTTGAAATCAGTCTTTGAAAACGAGACCACAGTGTAGAGATGTTGCGACTTGCATAAATCAATTTCAAAATTCATACGGTATATAAGAGGTTATAGTCAATATGTTCATACCGATCATTCATACCAATGAAAGTTGAATTAGTACAAAAATCAATTTTGAAAAAAATATTTATTGGATTATTATCGCACACTATTGAATATTATTTTCTAATTCAACTCTTATTTCTTGAGATGAAATTGAAATTTAATTGTTACCTACTCAACATTTTGCCAGATTCATGGAATTCTTGTATGAGGCACTGGCCAGAACGAGCTCACATTTCGGCATGCTAAAACCGGAATGCTTCTACATAGGACTCGTCCCATGTAAGGTCTTGTTTGGTAGTGCGCTACAGTTCGGCATGCTAAAACCGACTGTACTTATACGAGGATTTATACAAAAAAAAAAGGAAAGAGAAAGGTTTCTTGTATGAGGCACTGGCCAAAACGAGCTCACATTTCGGCATGCTAAAACCGAAATGCTTCTACATATAGGACTCGTCCCATGTAAGGTCTTGTTTGGTAGTGCGCTACAGTTCGGCATGCTAAAACCGTCTGTACTCATACAGGAATGAATTTGGAAACTAAGTTTGATTCAAAATCCTATTTTCGTCAGTATGTTTGGTAAAGTTTGACTCTCTTTATATATATTTTTTGAAAAAAAGTAGGTACATGATATTTTTGCGAGAGCGCTAAATGCATTTTACATAAAATAAACAATGAAGAGAGTGAAAGTTATGATGAATGTCGAAGTGTAGGAACGAAGAATGATGATTAGACAAAAAAAAAAGATGGACGTAAGAATACGTTATTTAGAAAGAAGGCACGGTAATTCAAATTGGCAACGAGAGTCCAGGGCCCGGACTAGCCTATTTGAATCACTTTTCGTAATGAATTCCACGAATACCTATCTAAATGTATAGGATGCGTGATGCTAGGTACCTAGAAATGGATGAAAACGGAAAAGAATTATTATTAAAAATATGAAGAAGATAAAGAATGATCATGGAATATTTCAATTAAACACAGTCAAAGTATAGAAAAAGTATATTATGTCAAGAATAATAATGCAAGAAACAATAATAAAGCAATGTTAAGAGATGAATATGAAAAGATTGAAGACATGCGCATGTACAGATATGTAATGATGATCGATTAATTTTGTAGATAGATAATTTTTCTGGAAACAGAACATACGTAAATTACTCTTGAATTGTTCAGTAATGCATGTTTCAAATATTATGTGAATTGAGTCTATTAAGGAGAAGAAAAAAAAGTCATTAAGAAATAGATTTGCGGAAAGAAACAAAAAATCAAAAATCGAAATTTTTCATTACAATAAATAAGGTAACAATTTAAAAAAAAAGAGGGATCGGTTAAAACACTGTTCTGAAATTCAACAATTTTGTTAGTGTCAAAACAAACGAAAATTCAAATACAAAAAAAAGGGAGTAGCTTTCTGTCAATAATGTAGGTCATTTTTAGAAGATAAGATAAGATATTCAGCATGCAGGGCATTTTGTAAAAAATATGAATATATATATATAATAGAGACAATTACTCATTTTGTTTGAATTTCGAATAGATAGTTAGGTAGATATATATAGGCTTATAAATAGATTCATATTTTAACTAAGTACTATACCTACATGCAGTATATTCATACAAAGTTTCTCTTGTTTCATGTACTGTACTTGTTTGATGCGAGGCAACACAACAAACAACAACCCTCACTGGCAATACGGAGGACTACCACTGGTTCACTGTTCCATGTTTCACATTTACGGGGACGGTTCAGGAAAGGCAACTACCAACGAAAAGCTGGGAACTGAGTACCGGCTGCTTCATATTAGCAGATATGAAGGCTTCGTAAGAGATGCCATTTGGTTTGCTGTTGATCTACATGGGCGGATACACCTGAGGATACAAGTTCACATATATAGAACGAATGTTGCAGACATGGGTGCGGTTAGGGAATCCTCGTTGAGACATTCTATTGCACCACAGAACTAAGGCTGAATATGGACCTCACTGAAGAAATACTCAATGGACGTGCGATTGCCATATATAGAGTCCCGCCATTGACTATGCCGCGTCCAAAATTCAACGAAAAATTATATTCTGGACCAAGCAGTGCATTATTCAGCTGGATATCACAAGGCTATCCAGGTATGATTCAGGAATTCTATATAAAACCACTCCTTTACCAAGACTTCTAACCACCATCCCTGTGGTCGGTGGTGGCCAGGCCGTGAGCGTATCCTGTATACTAGTGTATACTCTACCCAGCAGACTACACGACGACACCTGACGACACCGTGAGAGCAAGCCCTAGTTGCTCGTCATATTGCTGGAGAACCCAGGATGATAGTGAACAGGACCGTATTCGGGATAATGAATTATTAGTGCCAGTGACAAAGTTTTTGCCAAATGTTGTGTTGGACTCAGTCATAGTTGGACATTAGAACTTTAATTTCTATGAGTTCGATGTTTTTTGAATAATTTTCTTCATTATATTTTAGATTCATCAGTGGTATTCTAGTAAATTTGATTTTAATTTGTTATTAATTTTTTTCAATGATAAGTTTTCTTCAGGATAGGTAGATACATACTTTGTTTCTAAAACTTGACCACTATGTTTTATTGATCATAAGTTTTTTTATCTTTCACTTCTAGGTATGAATGGGGATTTTAAGATTCCTAGGTTTTCATAAAGCGAGGGGCCCGCTTTCAGAGGTGGAGGAAATGTGTCAAGAATGGATAAAAACTATAATTTTATTGAGAATATTTGAAATTCTCATTTCATTCAAGAACAGTACAATAACCTAGTCTAGATCATATTCTTAGAATTATTTAGCTTACAGGATATCAGTAGAGAATTACGATATTCAGAGGAAATTATAGTTCGGATTTCAATTTTATTATTATTCAAGTAAAGTCGCTGACGGGCAGAAACTGCTGGTTTTGGATTTTTCCTAATCGAGGTGAATACACTAGTTTTTATGCTGAATCAATTACCACTACCAAAACCAAGATGAAAAAGTATTAGAGAAAAAACCGGCAGTTGTGGTTCGGACAGTGGACCGTAAAGTCTTTTCAAATCTTTCAAATCTCAAACTTATTTGCATCATGCCTGAACTTCGTGAGTGGCAGTTCCAATCCTCTAATGAAAAGCGAGCCCTTCTGTAAGTACCTTTTTTTTTTTAGTATTACTAGTTTTAGTTTTCCTGTTTTGTTTCGATTTGAGTTGGATGTATCTTGCTGGATAATTAATGGTTAATTTATTTCATGCCCTAATTGTTTTTATGCAAGATGAATAAACTTGTGAAGTGGAGTTAATTTATTTAGTTATCATTTTCAAAAAAAACTCTTGCAAGCGAGTAAGTCCGAGTTGCGATAGTGGGCGTTAGAGCCACTCGTGACAATATCCAATCAACCAACACCTGGAAAAATGTTGATTAATATTTACACTCATAAATAAATAATAATGGAACATCTCACCCTCCGCCATTTATCTTCAGATTTATCACCATAGCCTAGTGAATTCAGCCGAGCAGTTAGAAGGCTCCAACTCTTGTTATAATGTGCCCTGGCATTTGCTTTTGAGAAGTTCATGGTAATGAGTACGGGATTCTTCTCTGCTTCTTCCAGTATGACTTCCTTGTGTTCAGGTCGAACACGAAAACTTCTGGATTTTTCCATCTGTATTTAGTGCCTTAATTCTTTATGTCCTGAAAACGAGAGTATTGTTGGAATAAATAGAAATTTCATGAGAAATTGATCCATTTTGTATGTACGTACCTATGTATACCTATATCACAAAATTGAAGAAATTCCACTACTCAGCTTTTATACATTTTTCTCACCTTTCTCAAATTGGCACATATCTGCTCGAAACAAAATTATCTACAATTCTACCATTTGTAAAGTTTTTGCATGATAGTTTTTGTCACGGTTTTTGAGTAGTTAGGTTATGTTGGTCATATTTAACGATTGTTACATTTGCTATCGACAGGTTCATGAACATTGGTAATTTATCAACATTCTTATCAATCAAAATTGATAAAAAGTTCAACAGGATACCGATATTGTTGATAATATCAATTGTCAACAATCTATGATAGAGGGGAATAAAGGGGGTACCAATTATCAAAGCCATATCAAAGCTAACAATCGTTAAATAATTAGCAGGATCTCCCTGCAGGTCTGAAATTTAACGTCAGTTTCAATCGTGACGAATATGATCGAAATACCCAAGGTAGGTTTGGATTATATTATCAATGCTATTGGTAACTAAATTATTATAACTTTCATTCAGACCAAGACTATGTGGATGAAGTGGCGAACAAATATTATGAGATGTACCTACTTAGAAGGCTCATAACACCTATTTTATCTACACCAGTATCTGGGCTCCTGGAACGTAATTCATCTGAGCCAATTGAAACACCAGCATCTTCAACAGTTCCAACAGATTCTTTGCTCCATCAGAAGAAATCTAATGTCTGGGATCGAAATGAGACATTGGCACTCCTATAGATATTTACAAAAATAAAAAACATATTTTAGATAATCCCAAATTCAAAAAGAAAGATGTTTCTGAAAGAATTGCTCAAGAAATTAAGCGAAAATATGGGTTCGAATTTACTACAGATCAGTGAATGAATAGAATGAAAACTCTTTTTAAAAAATATGAGATCAATGATCATAATAAAACCTCTGGAAACAACATAAAAAATTGGGAATATTTCAAAGAAATGTCTGAATTTTTGGGTAATAAACCATTTGTCAAACATGTGGCTCCATGCCTTGCTCTAGCTACAGTGTCACACGAAAACGAAAATTCTAATGAAAAGAATAACTCCCATACATTTCCTAACCCAAGAAAAAGAAGGAAGGTTGCGGCTTCACCCAGACAAGAGATGGTGAAATGGCTTAAAGAATTTAAAGAAGATGTACAGACCAGAGTGAAAGTGAGACTAGAGATTGTAGAACGCCATCACCAAGAAAACAAAAATCTGCTTGAGAATTTAATGAACATCCTCAAAAAAGAGAATTAGAGAACCATGTGATGCTAGGGAATATGGAAGTGATGAATATTTGATTCATTATCAGTTGAGTTGAGTTTCTGTTTATTTGAATTTTTTTTCGTTAAATGTATTATACATAGAATTAATTTAATGTTTTTGGTAATTTGCAATTTTTCATCTGACTTATTTTGAAAAGACATATACATTTCCAGAATGAAATCCTCTGAAACAAATCTATCACAAGTAGATATGATAAACTATGAATTTCTGGTAAATATAAAAACAGAAGTTTCTCAATGCATCAGTTTATTACTCCTGCAAA
The DNA here is from genome assembly GCA_918026855.4 of Phaedon cochleariae. NCBI lineage: Eukaryota > Metazoa > Arthropoda > Insecta > Coleoptera > Chrysomelidae > Phaedon > Phaedon cochleariae. The sequence goes on from OU896711.1 coordinate 40,076,329, forward strand.
AAAATTTAATAATAGAACAATATTGTAGTACTTACACCTTTTCCAGTTGTATTTCAGAAAGCATCAAGTTAATTTCAGACAGCATCAATTATATTGAAATTCAAATGATGCTTTCTGGAATACAACTGGAAAAAGTGTGGTTTGGATTAAATAGTTTGTTGCTTTCGTAGATCTGCAACAATTCTGTTTCTAATGTCCATTCCTTCAGCATCTTTTAGAAAATAGTTATCATAATTTATCTCCTCAATATTATTCATTTCTATTCCGTATCTCACATATTCTTCCAAGTTCGCTCCTCCTCTAAATAAACAAATGTTGTGAAGAACACAGCAAGCAACAATTGTTGCATTGATATTCTTAACATGTTTCATGTCAAGAAGTTCCTTGATTCTCCTGAATCTACCTTTGAAGAGTCCAAAAGCATGTTCAATTCTCACTCTTGTTTTTGACAACATTTTATTATAATGTCGTTGTGCTTCATCTAAGTTACCAGTATTTTTGAAGGATGTCATTAACCATTTTTTGCAAGGGTAGGCACAGTCCTCTATGAGATAATAATTTGGGGAACATAGTGTGGTTCCTAAGGGGTATAGGTCAGATGTTCTGAGCACACTTCCAGGCCAACAACTGAATAAAACTTTTTTCTATTGTAGTAATCATTACCATCAACCATTTGCTTTTTTATTGGAATATGGCATCCATCAATAGCTCCAGGAACATTTACCAAACCATACTTTGAAAAACTATCAGCTATATGATATACATCTGAGGGCCATCTGATGAAAATGGGAGATAAATATTTATTCACACATTGGACAATGGTGTGGACACATTGAAAAACTGTAAATTTTGTTACACCAAACCTGTCACCAATTGATCTATAAGATTCTGGATAAGCCAATGTCCATATAGCAATAAGTAGAGTTTTTTCTGGATTAATTTGGTCTCTGCCACCAAGTACATTTTGATTTTGTTTTCAATAGCTCATGGCAATTTTGAATTTTATCTAGGATGAAATGAAAACTATCCAATGTCAATCTGAAATCAGTTTGGAAGGTTTCTCAGTCATACCTAGGGATGATAGCTTCATGAAAATTCTCATTTTTATGGATATCCTTATTACACATCCTGAAAAATAAAATATTGAATAAAAGCTGTAACAAATTATCGAAAGTGGAACTGACATATTTATTAATTATTAAAATGCTTTCAGGAGAAATTTTGGGGGGCATCTTTATTAACAAATAGTATATTCGTAGTAGTCCTAAACTCTTCTATTATGACGGCAGTTATTGCAAGGACTACTTCTTCCATTTTTGTTCTCGAAATATTCTTGACTATCAAATAAATTCAGAATAAATCACGAAAAAATCTGAATTTTAATAACAAAAATATTTAATTTTAGGTTATTATTTATGATAGTAATGAAATGATAGGTCTCAAATCGAGGCGGGAACGTATATGGGCGGGAGACAGGTTGCAGCATAACTTTCCAAGGTCGCAATGGACGCATGATCGTGACGTCACGGGAGTGCCCCGAGCCCCGCCCATCCCGAATCTTTTCAGTTAGTTTTCAGTTTGATGGTTCATCTTCATGATTTTTCAGCATTTTGATTGTGCAATTGAATATCAGTTTGCCATATTTGATGGAAGTAGGGATGGAGCATGGTGCAAAAATGAAGCTTGTCTCAAAAAAACACATTTTAATTGTATGAAATGTAGTGTACATTTATGTATTACTCGTTATCGTAATTGTTTCAAGGATTACCATATGAAATAAACCACAATGTTGTAGCTATTTATTTCCTTTTCTTCTCGTAGAGTCACCATGTTTGTTGAAACGAACATGATTTTTTTTAAGAAAAATCAAGGCCGTACGGACTTCAAAAAATTCTCAAAAATCATATAAAAAATCACTTCAAACCCCACTTTCACGAAAAATTTTTTACTGAAAAAATGAAAAGTCGTGACTGAAAGGGTTAAGGAAGAAAGTGGAAGAATTATAGTCAGAAAACAATACATTGAGAACTAAATTAGAAGTATTACAGACAGAAAATGATTCTTTGAAGAATGAAATGAAAAAGAGCAACAATGAATTCAACAATAGAATTGCTGAACTTGAACAAGGTATTGAACAGCCTGAAAATTCCTTTGGAAAAAAGGCCAAGGAACTTTTTAAAGATTTTTTGTCTTCAAATTGAGTGGATATTGCTCTGAAAGAAAAAGAACAAAGTCAGGTGGACAAATGAAGAGCTTTCGAAAGCATTTACACTGAGGTATTTGGAGAAAAGGAGTTATGTATACCTGAGCGAAACGTTGAAATACCCACTACCTAGTATTTCTACATTACAGAGATGGGCTAGTAATATCAATTTGAGGTCTGGTATGTTGAATGATATTTTTCGAGTTATGGAGACTGTTGCTAGGGACAAAAATGAATTTCAACGAACAACAGTCCTATCATTTGATGAAATTGAAGTCTCTTCAATACTTGAATATGACCAATAGGAAGATCAAATTGTTGGTCCACACTCATACATGCAAATAATAATGGCAAGAGGTCTGTTCGATAAGTGGAAGCAGCCAATATATATTGGTTTTGATGAAATGACAAAAGAATTATTAGAAACTGCAATAACCAAACTGCATAATATAAAATATAATGTAGTGGCTTGTGTCTCTGACTGTGGTGCTGGAAACCAAGGGTTATGGAAGGTCTTAGATATCAATATGAATAAAACATATCACGACCATCCAGTAACTAAAGAGCCTGTGTACTTTTTTGCTGATGTACCCCATTTATTAAAGCTCCTCAGAAATTGGTTTATAGACACTGGATTCACTCTCAAGAAAGGTACATCAATAAATAAAATACCAGTACAAAAGTTGATAGAACACTCAGGTAGTGAAATAAGTTCCTGTCACAAGCTGAAAAATTTACATCTAAATTGCATTAAAACAGAAAGACAGAATGTTAGACTTGCTGCAGAGCTATTTTCCAATTCAACAGCCACTGCTCTTCAGTATTATAAATTTGGAGAACATGAGAAAGAAGCAAAAAATAATGGAAAATTCATACAGTTGGTGAATAACTGGTTCGATATTATGAACTCATATACTCCTTCTGATAGTGTTCCAACTAAAGAGCCATATGGTTTAGATCAGGGGTGCTCAAACGGTGGATCGCGATCGACCGGTCGATCGCGGAAACTTTCAGAGTCGATCATGCGTAGCGTGACAACACTGCGAGAACAAAGCAACACCACTCCGCACGCGCGAGAACGTGGCAGCGCATGAGCACCGCCCACTGCCTTTGGATTAGCGGTGAGTTCGGTATTTTACATCGCAGATGAGGGCGAGCAAATGTCGATGTTTGTCACGTTATTATCGAGAGTTGGAATCCGAAATTGTGTTTCCGAACGCTAATGACATGACAGATTAACAGGTGAAATGTCAATAATTTTTGCTATTAAAAAATATCATGGTCTGAAAGAATGTTTGACAATAGTTTTAAGGAGATTATTTATTTATTAGTTGTGTGATTAGTCCAATTACAATTTGAAACAATATTGCTTTCACCATGGAAGGCCCAGGCGCTATGATGTTATTTTTTGACATGGCAAGAAATATGTTCTTCGATTCAGATGAAGATGAGGAAACTAACTCAGTTCCAAAAACAGTAAACTATGCAGAGGAAGTTGTTCCAAAATTTTCAGATAAACAGTTTCGAAGACATTTTCGTGTCATATCTGGTACTTTCGAGGAAGTTTTGGAGAAATTACATAGTGTAATTATTAATGATGAATTATTAGCTACTGAATTAGCTGGTCGAATCCAGAGTAATAATAATCCAATGCCCCTAGACAAGCAGCTTATGATTACTATTTGGTATTTGGCCAATTTAGAATCATTTCGGTAAGTACCTATGGTCCACGAAGCTTTACATTCAAATAATTGAGAATAGGTCTGTTGCAGATATCCCAAGTAGGGATAGAGCACTGACTAATATGAGACAGTTTGAACAAATTAATAGATTTCCAAGTTAGTATTAGCAATGGAGATGATGTGATGAGCACCACCCAATAATCATTTTGATTATAGGGATCATTGGAAGTATTGATGGATGTCATATTCGTATAATTAAACCCAAAGAACATCCAAATTTCTACTGCAATAGAAAACATTTTCATTCTGTTCTTTTACAAGGGGTATGTGACCATCGAAAGCTGTTTTTGGATGTGTATGCAGGACAGCCTGGATCAATACATGACATGAGATTGTTTAAAAAGTCTGATTGGTATCACAACATTCAAAATGGTACTATTGAGTTCCCAGATGATAGTCATCTGATCGGAGATCTTGCTTATAAATTAACAGAATATCTCCTTGTGGGATTTGAGAATGTGGGTGTCCTAACAAATAGACAAAAAAACTTCAACAAAAAATTGTCCCAATGTCGAGTTGTCATAGAAAATGCTTTTGCATATTTAAAAGGGAGGTTTCGCCGTCTAAAATACATGGAGACAGTTAGACTTAATCTGAATGTTTTGCTTGTTGTGTCTGCATGTATTTTGCATAACACTTGCATTCTGGATGGAGATTTGCCAGAAGAAATTGTGGATGGAGGAGCTCTAGTTCAAATAATCCATCAAAATCACATTGGTGCTGATGAAGACATTAACAATGGAGATGAGGATGCTGGTATTATCAAAAGATTAGATATTATGAATGGGCTGCTAATGACCAATAATTTATAAAATTGATTATGAAGTTTTTATGAACATGAAAGGCCTAATTAATATTCTATCAAGATTGTGGAGAATCATAAAATCAAATAAGTAACAAATTTTTGTGAATGTTTATTGATAACAGTTTCACAAAAATATCAGAAGGAACATAGAAAAATACTCATCTGAGAAAAACTTTTTCTGAAAGTAGAAAATATACTCATGAAACAAGAATTATGAAACCTAACAAACTTAAATCTTTCAATTCCATAACAAATTTTATAAACTAGGTATGTATAATTTCATTCATCAATAAGGCAATTGTCCACTCATCTATACTGAGGTCCTCAACCAAATAAATTATCTCCTCATTTTTCTGGTTCCTTATTGCGTAAAATGTTAATAAACTCTTCAAAATATTCCAAAAATTTGTCCTGTCTTTCCATATTTTCTTTGTGTCTCCGCTCAACTGCTACTGTTGCAGCTCTGCGTTTTTTGAAAAAGAAGACTTTGTTGCTTCTTCTCGATGGTCCTTATTAGTTGTTGATTCCCCTTATTGCTGAGAATTATTTTCACTTGACTGAAGAACCAATCCTGAAGAGCTACTGCATGTTGCAAGTGGTTGTATCTCTGGCTTTTTATACATTATTTTATTAATTTTTTCATAGTATTCCCAACGTCGTCTTTTGTGACCAGAGCTAGCATTGTGATCTTTTATGTCTTTATAAGTTTTCATGATACCTTTCCATTTTGTGTCTACTTGCTGCGAAGTAAAGTTTGAGTCTATATTGGTGTTGATTGTATTGGCAATCTTTTGACAAATATGTTTTCTTATACATTTTTTAAAGTTCTCTTCATTCTTTTCATAGAGATCTATGAGCATCAAAGTAGAGTCATTAGTCTATTTTTTTTCTTCTAATTTCTCTGTTCTTGGAAAATCTTTATTTTCTGAAATCTGTTCAGAAACAGTTGCTGGTTAATAAGTATTTTCTGAGATTAGGATACAAAATAAAAAAAGGATAATCTGAGCACACAGAAAAATAATACTGCAATCATATTGCAATGAAGAAATAAATGATTACCTACCTTTTTTTATTGAAAATGTAGTACGTTTCACCAATTTTATGCAATTCTTCAATTTCATTCATAACTGTGACAATGACACAATTAGGATAGTCCATTATTCGTCAATTTCGAATTCCAGCTATTTTATACTTTATTTATATTTTATATTGAATAATTTGAAAGTTCGATAAATTTCGTGTTTTCGTATCATAACTCATAACCATATACTTTGAATCTGTCAAATATCACAAAACAGCTTTGTGCTCGGACTGCATTCTGATTTTTACTGCTCTGTGCCATTTTACTCTATTATCTCGATTCTTAACAAAGGAGCAATTCGAGGTACTCGATTGTGTCGGAATATGTCGGTACCGAATGCATATTCGATCCTATCGAGGTACAGGAATGACCATACCGAACGCCTTACGAGCTAATCGACGTGATAGATCAGCTATACCGAACTCACCTTAGATTAGAATGAGCTCTAAACTCGTGTGGGCATGTGTGTCAGAAAAAGCGTTAGCTATTGAATTTAATTTTGTACCTAACGAAACAAAATGAGTTCATCCAAGAAAACTAGTATCATTTTAACAATGAGTAGGAAGAAGAGTTTCTATTTATTATGGTGAAAGATAAATGTGTGTGCCTTGTTTGTCGTGCTTCGGTGGCATTGCCTAAGCGTGGGAACTTAGAAAGGCATTATGAAACTATGCATAAGAACTATGAGATTGATTTTCCACAAAAGAGAGAGTTAAGAAGACGAAAAGTTCAAGATTTAAAGAGTGGTTTGAAAGCAGAGCAATCCATGTTCACTAAACCAGTAAAACAAACAGATGCTGCAATTGCGTCTTCCAAAATTTTCCTCATATTGGCAAAACACAAGAAACCTTTCGAAGACGGCCGATATTTAAAGAAGCGTTAATTGAAGCAGCTGATGTATTGTTTCGTGACTTCAGAAATAAAACAGAGATGCTATTAAAGAGGTTCAGCTATCCCGTCCGACTGTTACTAGGCGTGTGGAAATCATGGGCAGGGATTTAGAGACTTAACTGAAAAGTGATATTGCTGATTGCAAGTATTTTTCTTTGCAGTTTGACGAATCCACTGATATGACAGATACCGCCCAGTTGAGTGTTTTCGTTCAGATGGTATTTCCTGATATGTCAGCTAAAGGAGAATTGTTAACAATGCTTCCATTGAAAGAAAAAACTCGAGGGCAGGATATCTACAACGCTTTTTTACATTTTGTGAAGACGTATGAGTTACCGATTCATAAACTAGTTTGCATAACAACTGATGGAGCGCCATCTATGACTGGCAATAAAAATGGGTTTCTTGCAATTTGTCGAGCTAATAACGAATTTCCTTCGTTTTTATCATTCCATTGCATTATACATCAGTAAGTGCTATGCTCAAAAATACTGAATATGAAGGATGTCATAAACATTGCCACAAAGATTGTGAATTCCATTCGTGTCCGTAGATTGCAACGACGACTCTTCAAAGTGCAGTTATTGGAAGCTAGCGATTCCGCTGATTCTTCACACAGATGTAAGATGGTTGAGTCATGGGAAATTTTTAGAAAGGTTCCAAGAATTACTACCTGAAATAATTACTTCTTTGGAAGAACGAGAATAATATTCTTTTTACCTTGTTACATTCTCACTACTGAGATTAATTGAGTTAGAAGGAGCTGAGACGGATGTGAGTTGTCGATTGAATAAAAAGAACACGTTTTTGGCAAGGGAATAAAACCTAACCTAACTTAATTCAATCATGTCTGAGGAAATTAATGGGGAGCATAGAAATATTATTGTAGTAAGTATAATAAATAAACTACAATACTCACTAATTTTATAGAAATATGCTTGTGATGACAGCAGTTCATGTTTCTGGTCAAGCAGTTCATCTTCAGAGTGTGATATAGAAGTTGGTGATTTTCTTGAACCAAGGAATAAACTTGTCAGGATACAAATTTTTTTGGATGTTGTTGATAAATATAGTGATGAAGAATTCAGAAGACATTTTCGTTTGGATAGATCCACTGCAAGTTCATGTATTGGTTGTAATTGAATTCATACTTTTATGGAAACTTTTGCAATGGTATATTCATTTCAGATCAGTTGAACTCAGATAATGTTTTATCAGAACACACATTTGGCCGGGAGAAAGTATGTGCAAGAAAGGCATTACTGATGACTGTTTGGTATCTTGCCAATATAGAAACTTATCGACAATTGAGTGATCGTTTTGATGTGACAGAGAGTACAGCATGGAGAATTGTGAAAAAAGTAATGAACCATCTGGTCACAAGAAGTTCTTCTATCATAAAATGGCCAAGCGAAGAAGAAGCTGCAAGAATTGATGAAGAATTTTCCAAAAAGCAGGGAATCAGAGGTATCGTGGGAGCAATTGATGGAACCCACATCCTCATTAATAGGAAGGGACCAAATCAGTATGCATATTGTAATAGAAAAGGCAAACATAGTGTGATAATGCAGGGAGTTGTAGATGATAAAAAAAGGTTTATTGACGTTTTTGTAGGCGAGCCTGGAAGCTTGCATGATGCACGAGTACTCAGAAGATCTGCCTTGTACCGTAAAGCTTCTGATGGTACCTTGCAATTCAATAACAGATTTTTATTAGGTGATTCTGCCTATCCAACAACACTACACTGGCTAGTCACCCCCTTCAAAGACAATGGACACCTGACACAACAACATAGAACATTCAATTATAAACACTCATCATCAAGAGTTGTTATTGAGAATGCATTTGGGTTGTTGAAGGGAAGGTTTCGCAGATTAAGATATTTTGAAAATAAAAATATTGAGTTTGCAGTGAAGTCTGTCATTGCTGCCTGTACAGGGTGGGCAAGGTTGGGCGTTTTCGCCGTCTATCTCAATAACTAGAGGAGTTATCGAAAAACCGATATACATGTTCCGGGTTCGATTTTGGAGAAACCTCGAATGGCACAATCAAAATTTCGATATCTTCATTCGTTTTAGAGATACAGGGAGAAATTGAAAATTTGCCGATATCGATTTTATTTTCTGACTACTTTACGGTGATAGGTATCAAAACATTTCAAACGTATATTTATACAGTATGATGCGTGGAATCCATTGGCATCATCAGAAATTTTATACAGGGTGACGTTGAAAAGATACGGCAGCCAATTATGTTTTTTCTAATGGAACACCTCGTATATTTTGGCACAGTTGAATAGTGCCAGGCGTTCTCATTACAAATATATATATATAACCCTACCTTTTCCTTCCACAATTTCAGATATATTCGCAACAATATATTCAGTGTGTCACATTTCTTATGGTTACACCCCCGTATCTTCTGTAACAATAATTGAGGTAGGATTCAAAAATTCGCAGCTGTCAGAAAGATACAAATGATACACTCATGGAGTCATGGACCAAGTGGGATCATCTCCAATGATAACACTGCTCGCCAGCAGCTATGGAATCATCGATATATTTCTGGATAATGCTATCAACTGGCAGAATCGAGGTTGAAAATGACACTCTGTATATATTCACCAAAGGTGGAAAATGAATATCATAGGGAATGTTATTTCCAGACAAATGGATATTTGGCGAGAAATAAAATGGGAAATTATTCGATTTGATATCATTGTTATCAAGACATTTGAGATAAAGAAATAAGACCAATAATTTACTCAATTAGGAAATCAGTAGGTTGCGTTGAAGAATATAGCCTTATAGAAGATGTCCAAATTCCAGATACAGAAGATACGGGGGTGTAACCATAAGAAATGTGACACACTGAATATATTTTTGCGAATATAACTGAAATTGTGGAAGGAAAAGGTAGGGTTATATATATATTTGTAATGAGAACGCCTGGGACTATTCAACTGTGCCAAAATATACGGGGTGTTCCATTAGAAAAAAAAGAATTGGCTGCCGTATCTTTTCAACGTCACCCTGTATAAAATTTCTGATGATGCCAATGGATTCCACGCATCATACTGTATTAATATACGTTTGAAATTTTATGATACCTCTCACCGTAAAGTAGTCAGAAAATAAAATCGAAATCAGCAAATTTTCAATTTCCCCCTGTATCCCTAAAACGAATGAAGATATCTAAATTTTGATTGTGCCATTCGAGGTTTCTCCAAAATCGAACCCGGAACATGTATATCGGTTTTTCGATAACTCTTCTAGTTATTGAGATAGACGGTGAAAACGCCCAATTTTGCCCACCCTGTACATTGCATAACATATGTATAAATAATGAAGAAAATTTAAATGATATATATTAATACAATGTGGACGATGAGGGAGTTCAGGATTTGGAAGAGGAAGTGGTCATAGCAGATTCGCAAGAAGGAATTACACGAAGAGAACAAGTCTTCAGAAATTTGCATTTATAAGAAAAGTTTTGGCTGGTCATTAATAAAACCATTTTTCAATAATTGAGAACTTGTTTTATTCATTTCACATAATATATCAATGCCTTCAAAGAAACTGAAATGTCATCATAACAATCGATAAACTATTACTACATTCAGTAGGAACAACAATTTATGAACTAAAAAGCAGGTACACTTGAAATACCTATGCCTAGAAAGATAATAAAAAAAAAACTATTTTGGTTTTATTTCAGCAATTTTCTCCAATGCTATAACCTTCCTCTCATCCAATTGCAATTTTTTCTCCAGTAGGTTCAACTTTCTTTAATGAAGATCCCTTTTTTCACTAGTTTTCTTGATGAGCACATTTACTTCCTCTCTCAACTTCATCACAGATGTTTTCTTCCTTTTTTTCTTGGGCTCTTTATCTTTACCCTGAACATCTTGATCACTCTCTTGAACCTGTACATTTACATTTTGTTCAGTCTCTTGAACCTGAAGATTGGTTCCATCTTCTTGTGATTCATCTTCAACTTGTGTTGACTGGGAAGAACAGGCAGTATCCAAAGACTCCAAAGTAGAAATATCTATGGAATGAGGGGAGCAAATATGGGGTGCTGTACCTAGTATTTCATCCATTTCCTGGTAGAACATGAACCGGGTTGGGCCCCTGCCAGTTTTGTTTTTATTTTCTTTGGCATTTTTGTATGTTTTGACCAAGTTGAGCCATTTTTTTTGCACACTTCAGGGGCCATATTAATTTTCTGACTCACCAAATCATGGCTAATATGTTGCCAAACATATTTTCTTTTTACTGCATGATGTAAATTCTCTTTATAACAATCTACACTGGCTATGAGGGCTTTGGTTTCTTCATATGTAGACTTCCATCAACGATTTCATGATTGTCATGAATCTGGACTACTTCCTCCATAGTTGAATCAATCTGCAAGAAATATATCATCAGTAAGCGAAACAAACTTCCATTATATTTCATACCTGCTGATCCGATTCTTCATCTGTGTCTTCCTCAACATCTTCATTTGTCTCAAACACATCTGATATTGGTAGGTATACCAATTTTGCATCTATAATAAATCTATTGCATTAAACCTTTCAAACTTGATATATGTATTATTTTACCTGCTTTATTCTGCACTAGAATCGAATTCCCATCAATAATATATGCATTGTTTTCGTCTGTGATCACATTATAATTATCATGCCTATTGGACTGCATGCTTCAGCCATAGAGTTGTAATATGCCTTTATTGAATTTTATCACCTATATGAATCAAGAAATTTTGGAAACAAATTAATTATTTTTTCAAAGTATTTAACCTGACCTGGGGCAATCGATGGAAAGCACATCACTATTCAAGCACCATATCATGGAGGATCTTTATATTTCAATTACAAAAAACACCACAGTATTGTGTTAATGGCTAGCTGTGATGCTTTCTATAGATTCACAGTGGTAGATATAGGTGCGGCAGGAAGCAATCATGACTCTACTGTATTCAAGGAATCTGGTTTTGGGCATGAGATCCTGAAAAATAAATTCAGTATACCACAAGATATGAAATTACCAAATACAGCAGATACTGTTTTACCCTATGTATTTGTGGCTGATGCTGCCTTCCCTCTGACACAGCATATTATGAGGCCATATCCTCAACAAAATGCAGGAGAAAGAATAAGAATATTCAATTATAGGTTATCAAGGGCTAGACGAACCATTGAAAATACTTTTGGCATATTGGCTCAGAGATGGAGGATACTGAGAAAATCTATAATTGGTGATGTAAACACATGTGAAAATATTGCTTTAGCAACTGTTGTGCTTCATAATTATCTGCAGAGAGCTGAAGAGGACATACCTGTTGAGGAGAGGCACTACTGTCCTACTGGTTACACAGATATTGAAACGTTTGATGGTACTGTAATTCCTGGATCATGGCGGGAAGAGAGGACTCACCTCAGGAGTGTGGGTAGATTAGGTGCAAACAATGCTCAAGCATCCATTAGATCAAATAGAGATATCTTGTGTGATTACTTTAACAGTGAACTAGGAAGTGTACCATGGCAAATGGAAAGTATCCTGAAGGGTTCTCTCCCAGATAATTTTTAGTTGCTTACTCTTTCTGATTGGACGATTTCAAAATTAGGAATGCTGTAATTTTTTTGCTAATCATTAGGTTGATGATATATTTATAAGGCCTTTTTTACATAAATATTAGGTACCATATGTATGTTCAGTTTTCATTAGGATTTGTGTGAAATAAAGATATACTTGAAGTTGAATTTTAAGTATTTTATTCAAGTAGAAAAACGTCAAACTTAAGTTCTTGGGTACAATCAGGTACAAAGCTGTGAAATTTGAAAATAATTCTTGAAAAAAAAACAGGTACAAGTGTAAATCATAAATTATACTTGAAATATAGAAATAATAAACAAAAAACAACATTTCCAGGCTTTGGAAATAAAAAATAATTCTTACATGAAACAGGTACAAGAGTAAATCATAAATAATACTGGAAATATAGAAAAAAACGAACAAAAAATAACATCCCCAGGCTTTTCAAATTTGAAAATAATTCTCAAAAAAAACAGGTAGAAGAGTAAAGTAATAAATAATATTTGAAATATGAAAAAATGAAAAAAAACAAAATTTCCAGTCTTGTTGTTCAGTGCCTTTGATCATTTTTTGAATGATGCAAAATCTTCAGTATTTCTTGTTCAGCATTGAATTTAACATATCATCATTGGTAATGCTGACTAATTCAACACCCACCATTTTCCCAAACAAAATATCTGGGTCCTCATCATGACTATACTTTGTTTCAAGACATTGTCAAATTTACCCCAAGCATTATTTATTGTCTCTATCAGTGTAGTTTGCTGTGTATTCTTTCTTCTCTTCTCATGGCGCTCATTTCTCAACAGGGTTATGGATGGGTGTGAAGAGTTTTTAGGTGTACTACTGGTACTAGGATCATCATTTGATTTCTTCTTTTTTGCTGGGGTTTTTTCTGTTTCGCAGACAACCTCAACTTCCTCAAATGGATCACGATTCTCATCTTGGGTTTCCTCCCCTGTTTTTTCCATTGGTTCCACTTGGCTTGAATCAAGGAATATTTCGGACATTGTGTCCCAGACATTCTCTGATGGAGTATCCATTTCAATTTCATCAGTTTCAGGTTTTGATACATTACCTTTTGTTCTGAAAAATTAAGGGCATCAGATATCTTCATTAAATAATAATAAGAATATGTATAATATATAAATACATACTTTCTTCTTCGAATGAAGCCTAATAGAAAGCTCATTTCCCAGGTAACAAACTGACGTCATTTGTACGTCAATATATGGTCATTTATGGTCATTGACGTCATATGACCTCAAAATGACGTCATTTTGACGTACTTAATACGACGTTATATAGACGTCCTTGATATGTCGTCATTGTGACGTCATCTGATGGTCATTTTCATGACTTATTATGACCATCAATTATTGAGTCATCTACATCAAGGAAAATTCATAAACAAGCAGTTTCCCATCTTTGTTATATGAAAACGTTAGTAGTTATGTTATATAACATATATTATTATGTCACTCATCATATATTATGCTTCATTATAATTTTTCCTCTAATCTGTGCATGTGTGTTTTCGATGGTCTCTGAGATAATTGTTAATTATATACCTTCTGTGCAAAGTATTCTCCCTATAGCTATTAAAAATATAAGGCCGAATGTCACGTCATAAGAAGCTTATAACGTTGTTATCCCGGAATGCGAATTCAAATCAGAGCGGGAGAGTGCGTAGAGAACTGTATATGATTGGTCGGCACGGACCTTGCGCAAACACGCGAACGTCGACCGCCAGCGCCAACCCACAGCCGTATTCAGAAGACGGCTGTGACCACAGAACTCATATATTATAATATGATGACTAGAATGCGCTTAGGTCCACTGCGCACTCAAATTTTATGGCAACCTTATGCGTCGAGCAAGGAGGACACTGAAGCACTAAGAAATGCGGAACTTCATTAGCGTTTTGCATGAGTGCAAGAGAAACAACCTATGAAACGTATGACTCTATTGTTTATGATACCTGTTTGTAAACATTCAGCGTTGTCGATTATGAGATTAGAAGTTAAATGTTGCCATTATGTTTTTCGTTGTTTGATACTGAGGCTGGCTTTTTTAATTTCTGTTCTTATAGTTTTTCTTCTTTAAGATTCTCTAATAATATTGTGACATTTTAGAAGTGGAAAATACTAATAATGAAGTGTTTCATAAATGAATGTGCAAATAGTTGGAGGAGAGAAAAAAAAATAAAGGGCATTACATTCCATAAGTAAGTAACCTCTACTTTATTTTTGACCTCTTCTATAATTGTGTATTCTACAGATTTCCAAAATTTTCCTATAAAGAATGGCTAGAATGTATAGGAGAGGGCACAGATGTGGAGTGGCCAAAAAATAAAAAAATCTGTTCAGCTCACTTTACTGATGATTGTTTCATTCACACTGGACTGATTGTTAGATTGAAACCAGGCTCGAAACCCACTCTTCACCTGAAATCTGTTGAAGTGTGTTCCCAGCAGCTTGGTTCAATTTCTGGGTCTGGGACTGAATCAATGATTACTTTACAGTCTCCTGAAAAATTATTTGTTGAATCTGAGTCTACTATAAGTGTAACTTCTCCAGAAATAAAAGATTCTGAAAACAGCCCAGCTCTACGAGAAACACTCAAAAGGAAACTTGAACTCAGGTATGTTTTATTTTATGCATTTACATCAATAGGAAGTTAATTAGGTGAACATTTTTGTTCTTCATTTTCTTTCACAAAGATCAATGAAAATTCATTCTTTTTCAGTTTTAAGTCATCAAGTTCTTCCTCTACAGTGAGCAAGAAAGCAAGAGTTGTTACAAAGTTTCACAATTATAGGTAGGTTAAATTGAAAAAATTAAATTGTATGATTATATTATCATTGTTCTCATACCTTATTTATAGTTCCAGTTTTGATAAGTTGGAACAAAAATACTCAAAGATTAAGAATTCCTTGGATAATGTGCGTCGTAAATACCACAACACCAAAAAAACTGTCAAGAGAATCAAGAAGAAAGTACAATCACTTCACTTGGTACTGAATACTTTGAAGAAAAAGCAGATGATTTCGACAATGGCATCTGAACATATATCCCAAACATTTTCTGCAGTTCCAAGAGCATTAATGGCCCGTATCCTCAAGAATAAAGGATGTAAATCAGTGTCTCGCTCAAAATTTTCTCCAGAACTTCGTGATTTTGCAATGACCTTATTGTTTTACTCCAGAAAAGCATATGATTTCGTAAGGAAAACTATGGATTTATCTCTTCCTCACCCTTCAACCATCAGAAAGATTTATAGTGGTATTGAATGTAAGCCAGGGTTTACAAAATCATCTTTCGAAGTTTTGAAACTGAAATCAAATGAATGTAAACTCAAAAACAAAGAACTAATATGTTCTTTGATTATAGACGAAATGGCTATCAAAAAGCAAGTAATTTCAGATGGGAAACAGATTTATGGTCATGTGAATTTTGGATGTGACAACACTGATGACCTTGCAAGTCTTGCAACAGAGGCTTTGGTATTTCTTGTTGTATGCCATACAGAACACTGGAAAATTCCAATTGGTTATTTTTTAATACAGTCACTCAATGGAGCAGAAAAAGCGAATTTAGTTAATGAAGCACTAATAAGATTAGCTGAAGGGGATGTAACAATTACCTCAGTTACATGTGATGGTCCATCAGCAAATATTACAATGTTGAAATGTCTTGGTTGTGTATTCAACAATAATCCACTTCAGGATAAGACCTACTTTCAACATCCAACTACCAATGACAGAGTGTATGCCATTTTAGATCCATGTCATATGCTCAAACTTATGAGGAATGCATTAGGAGATATGGGTCAGTTCATTGATGATGATAATAAATTGGTGGAATGGAAATACATAGAAAAATTATATGAACTCCAAAAAAGTGAAGGATTATCTGTAGGAACAAAATTGAATAAAGCACATATGGAATGGCGAAGACAAAAAATGAAGGTAAGGAGAGAAAACATTTAATTTAATTTCAGTATATTTGTGATTATGAACAATATGTTATATAGGCAACTACTGATGATTTTTGAAGTGCATATAGCTACCATAAAAATAAGACAGTGAGACAATCGAGATTAATGTTATGTTCATTATGTTTTAGGTAAAGCTGGCTGCACAAACACTAAGCAGTAGTGTTGCTGATGCAATAGAGTTCTTAAAGAACGATTTGAAACTCCCAGACTTTCAGGACTCTGGCCCAACCATTAGATTTATAAGAATGATAGATAGAGTTTTTGACATTTTGAACTCAAGATCTCCAGTTGCTAAGGGATACAAGGCTGCATTGAAATCTAATAATAAACACTTCTGGAGATCCTTTATTGAGAGAACTATTTTGTATCTATCAAAATGTAAATCTACAGGTGGAATTCTGATGACTAGCTCACGCAGGAAAACCCCATTCATTGGTTTCATCATATCATTGTCATCTACTGTTGGGATTTTTGATGACTTTGTTGAGACTAAGAGACTGAGCTATCTTCTCACCTACAAATTCAGCCAGGATCATCTAGAGTTATTTTTTTGCAGTGTTCGGTAGGTTGAGAAAAAAATATTTTATATTTTCTCTACCAATTCTGTTCTCTTCTATTGTTTGATATTGATATCCTCATTTTCTTCTGCAATTTCAGTAGTAAAAATGGATGGAATAACAATCCAAATGCATTGCAGATGGAGCATACCTACAAAAAATTATTATACCACTCACAAGTGAAAGGGGTTGGTGGAAATTGTGATGTTATTGATTCAACCACCATTTTGGCTCTACCTAGTAATCAGAAATCTAGACAGTCAAGTAATGAATGTACATTCATGATTGATTTTTCTATTGCAAGAAAATATAATTTGGACACAGAAACTGATGAACATGATTATGATACTAGGTATTCACCATCCCTGAGTGAATATTCTGAAAATGTGGTTTCCTATATTTGTGGGTATGTCATTCGAATGGTTTCCAGAATTATCAAATGTCCTACATGTATAGAAGCCATTCAAGATGTATCAAAGAGTGGGATTTCATCTAGATATAACCTATTGAGCAGAAAAGATAGAGGTATGAAAAAGATACTGTGTGGTAATTCAATAAAATCAAAACATTGTTTTCAGGTGGTTTATTGTGGCCATCAGAAGGAATGACAGCGATATGCATCAAATGTGAGGAGTATATCAGAAGATTGCTAACTGTTACTGGTAACAAGGTCCCAAAGGAGAGTGCCTATATGAATACAATTGCTAATAGTATCAGTCAACTATACTATCACAAAAACATATTCCCAGATCTTGAAAATCATTATTTTGATTATGAATTCAATACAAATCATACATATTTATTGATAAAAGCAATTTGTTCCTCCTACATAAAAATTCGAATTTATAATTTATGTAAGAAACAAACTGAAATTGTTGAAGGGAAAAAAATAAGACAGACGTTGAATAAATTAATATTGTTTAGTAATCAATAAAATAAATTGAGATTTTGATTGGAGTTTATTCTGTAACTTTCCAATTCCTAGTCAAAATAATTGACTGTGTAATCATGGAGGTATGAGAAGATGGATTTCTCATGTTCAATTAAATTTTATGACTATATTTTCTCTCCCGAAGAAAAGGCATGATCAATCAATCAGAACATATTGCAGTTTTCACTTATCCCAGAAAGTACTTCTTTTTGAAACAAATGAAGAAATCATGATTTGCAAGACGACATATTTTTTTGGTTTTGCAAAAAGATTTATTGAAAAATTATAGTTATTTTCGAATGAACACATTTACAAGAAAATACCTGAACTAAAAGCGAATGTACACTATTTGTCTCTAATTACTAATTTCAGATGCGATACTCTGAAACTACTAAAATCAAGATATTTGCAAGTTTTTCAATGCCTACATAGACGTAAAGCAATTTGGAAAAATAGATACCTAGCAGCCAATTTATATTTCATTGATATTACTACAGACATTATTTTTCAAAAGTTCTATTCATTATTCTCAATTTGTTATTAATTGCAATATAATAAAAAATATTAAAAAAGCACCCTATTTCCCGTTGCACGTAATACCACTGGAAATGTACCGCTACTGTGAGGAGGATCAAAACAACAATGGCGACCACCATGCATGGGACATCACGCGCAGCCATAAGCGCATTCTAGTCATCATATTATAATATATGAGTTCTGTGGCTGTGACCAAGCCGTTCATTTTTTTCGCTTCGCCGTTGCGGCCATGATGACCATAACAACAAAATAACAATACATAGAAGGCCATCATTATCATGTTATTCGGCTATCTATGTGGTGTGGTGTGGTGGTCATACTTATTCATATTCATATATATCGAGTAGTAGAATTTGAGGATGGCAGCATGGTCATTATTTTAGACAAGTGGTGTATGCCGAAAAAGCAGAATGTGAATTGGACGCCATTGAAGGAATACCATAGGGTTCTGAGAAATCTCTTGAGTGCATCATCCGAATGGGATAAGTTCCCAATAAAAAGAACATTTTATGAAACTGGTATTTATAGTACCTACCTATAATATTATTTTGATTATTTATTCTGATAATATTGATACAACCCTAATGCAACAGTGTTTTTTTTTACCTACAGAAAATTTCGAAATAGCACAAAATAAACTGAAACATGCAGAAGATTTCAGTGATATAAATAATCGTAAAGATCACGTCATTTTGACGCCATTAGGATGTCGTCATTTTGACGTCATTAGGATGACGTCATTTTGACGACATGAAAATGACGTCATTCGTCTTTGACTTAGAAGGTCATATAAACGTCATTATGACGTCATTTTGGAAGTCATCCTGACGTGATAATGATGTACAAATGACGTCAGCTTGTTACCTGGATTCTTCCAACCAAATCCATGGTTTCCCTTTGCCACCTGAACCAGAAGGTACCACTTTAGCCTTCTTTGATTCCCTTGTGAATACATTTCTAAGGGTAGTCCAACGTGCTTCACATTCTGCAGCTTCAAAGATCAAAAAAAATGTTATACTCAATATAGCTTCTGTATGGAGAATTTAAAAATATTTACCAGGTCGGTTCATGGTTTCCCCGATTGTTTTCCAGGCATTTGTTTTCACTTCATGATTTCGGTACTCTTTATGTTTGATGTCATATAAAACTGAGAAGTGTCTTACAATTTCTATAAGCTGTCCATCATCAATTTCCATTTCATCCATATCTGATATTGACATTTTAACCTTCATTTTCCCGCGCTGTCATTCTGTCAGTTAACATCTGACTTTGACGTGATTTTGACGCCAAGTGTGATTGATTGTGTAAACTAAATATAAACAACATTGATTTCAATTTTTGTTTTGGTGTTTTGATTAGGTTTTCTCCACGAAAATTAATTTTAATAGCTTTTTTAGGGAAGAAGGATGTTTTTACCGCTCTCCACAATATTTGCGTATTTGTCTGCTTCTCCGACAAGTCGGTGTATCATAGAGGGTGAAGCAATTTTGGCAGCAAGCCATATTGTTGTTTGTGGAGTTACAGAAAAAATCAACAGAAAATGGAATATTAGGTCATATTGTTTGCAAACTAGTGCAGTGAAATGTGATAAATGGAATTCTATCCATCACATCAATAGACAAAGTGGAAATAGAGAGATTTTTCTGTAGCTGCAAGGCTCTGGTTCTTCAGAATAATGTAAACATGTTGCAGCAACTCTCTTATTTTGCTCAAGGTAGTATTTTTACTGATTTTTATAAAGGCTAATCGTGCCTAACATAATTGATCAAGGCATTGCCACCTTTGTTTTACTTTCCTGTCTTTTTTGCTGTGCTTGTTTTTTTTTTCAGGAAACCTCTGGATGAATTAGATGAGTTGTCACCTACAGACACTGAGTGTTTGTGGAAAAATCCGAAAATTAAGTCAGTGCCCTGCCAAAAATACCTTATGAAGTCTCATAAAGAAATATAGACAAAATATGAGTATTAATAAGGATATATAACCGAGTTCTGTAGCGTATGAGTACATGATCTCTGGCACATGAACTTTCTAAAAGGTTTAATGATATTTCATAAGTAAATGTGATTTATAAGCGTATACAAATATGGAGTATGAGAGTTTTTATCAGGCACAAGTGGTTTGAGGAGACTATGACCTTTAATAAGATATTGCACTTCCAATTGGAAAAGTATTCTATGAACATTCATGCGCCTTAGTATGTATGAGAAATGTGTAGGAATTCACAAATAGAATTCTATTGGGTATCGTCAGGAAAAAATAGTTCAGGATTTTAGAGTTTCACTGAGGAATTCCTTATCTAATTTGATGCGATTTCTATTAGCATTCATGTGACTGAGAATAACTGAGAATTCACGAGTTCCAATTAGACAATGAATGCCTAATCTGAAATGTGTCCAATGAGTGTTCATAAGACTGAACTAGTTCCTAGGTTTATGAGCTCAAATATAAAAACAGGGTTCTAAAATTTAAGGTTTCTTATCAGCTTGAATGCGGTAAGTAATTGAGTAATCATAAGTTTTTAAAAGACACTATAGATATAATCTCAAACGTATTCCATGGGTTTTTGTAAGGGTAAAAAGTAATCGATAAATTATGATATTCAATAGGGAACTGCTGCCCTGATTCTATCGGGTGCTAATGAGTTTGTATGTGGTATATTTGGTTTCAAGTATTCGAAATTTCTTATAAGTAATTACTGATCTATAATGGAACGTATCTTATTAGTCAAGCTGAGATAAGATATGTTCCAGAATTCATGAGTGTTGATGAGGATATACCGTTTTAACTGTATTCGTATGTTATGATGATTCATGCGTTATTTCTGTATAAGGATTCACGAGTTCTGGACAATACATGCCTAACCTGAATGGTATCTAATAAGTTTGTATGAGATGTGTTAGTTCTGAGGATTTTTGGGGTTTGAAAATACATTACTGATTTGAAATGGAACGTATCCTATGGGTCAAGTTGAGGCTTGATGTCTTTCAAAACTGATGGGTGTTGATAAGGATATACCATTATGACTCCAATGGTATGTTGAGAGGTTTCATGCGGGATTGCTGTATAAGGATTTGAAATGTATCTGATCAGTTTTTATGAGATATGTATGTTCTGAGAATTTGAGAGTTTTCAAAAGACAATCCTGATCTGGAATGAAACGTACCCTATGAGGAAATATTTGTTTAAGGATTCATGAGTTTTGATAGGGATTTACCGTTATGACAGTATCCATATGTTGAGATGAATGATGCGTTATTTCTGTATGGGGATTCACGAGTTTTGATAAGACAATACATGTCTAATCTGGATGGTAACTAATTAGTTAGCATGAGATGTGTATGTTCTGGAGATTTTTGTAGTTTGAAAAGACAATACTGATTTGAGATGAAACGTATCCTATGGGTCAAGCTGAGGCTGGATGTGTTCCAGAATTCATGAGTGTTAATAAGGATATACAGTTATGACTGCAATGGTATGTTGAGAGGTTTTATGCGGAATTTCTGTATGAGGATTCACAAGTTCAGATTGGACAATACATGTCTGATCTGAAATTTATCTGATCAGTTTGTATAGGATGTATGTTCTGAGAATTTGAAAGGTTTTAAGAGAGACAAAACTGATCTGAAATGAAACGAATCTCATGAGGAAATATTTGTTCGAGAATTTATGAGTGTTGATGAGAATATACCGTTATGACTTCAATGGTATGTGGAGAGGTTTTATGCGGAATTCCTGTATAAGGATTCACAAGTTTAGATTGGACAATACATGTCAGATCTGAAATTTATCTGATCAGTTTGTATAGAATGTATATTCTGAGAATTTGAGAGGTTTTGAAAGAGAGAAAACTGATCTGAAATGAAACGAATCTTATGAGGAAAGATTTGTTCAAGAATTCATGAGTGTTGATAAGGATATACCATTATGACTGTACTCATATGTTGAGATGTTTCATGCGTTATTTCGGTGTGAGGATTCACGAGTTTAGATTAGACAATACATGCCTAATCTGAATGGTATCTAATGGGTTTGAAGGAGATGTGTATGTTTTTGAGGTTTGTAAAGACAATGCTGATCTGAAATGAAACGTATCTTATACGTCAAGCTGAGGATATAATGTCTTGAAGACTTCTTGAGGGTTGATGAGGATATATGGTTATGACAACTGGTATATATCGAGAGGCTTTTTGGCAGAATTTTTTTATGATGATTCACGAGTTTGGATCAGACAATTCATGTCCCATATAAAATGTTTCCTATAAGTTTATGTGAGTTTTCAATAGTACAAGATTTTCAAGTTCAAAATATATATTATAAGATCTTATGAGGATTAATGACAATGATTGACAGTTGTTATATGATTATATTAATAAAACAAGAGATTTTATGCGGAATTTGTCTACTAGTTTCAATCAGACAATGCATGCCCAATCCAAAATGTATTAAATGAGTTTGTATGAGAAAATCAGTTCAAAGATTTTTAATTTTTAATGAGAACACACGGTTCTAATATTATAGGTTACCAGCAGTTTGTATGAGAAATATAATTTTCGATAGCTCATAACTTTTATTTTGCAAGACACCATTGCGTCAGTACAATCTTTGTGTTCATATAATATCAGAGTCGGTGCTTGAACGCACGTCATTGTTGAAGCTGAACATTATACAGGGTGTCCTTAAAAGGTCTTTACAAAAAGCTACCACATATTCTTCAGACCAAAACAATTCGATACAAGCAAACTTACCTCAGTAAAAAGTTGCTTAGTTTGGGCGCTAGACGGCTCTGAAGTTGAAATTTTCAAATCGATTTTGCTTCATAACTTTGGAACGGCTCATGAGATTTTTTTCAAATTTGGTACGTTGGCATAGACTCATCGGGCAATGAAACTCATATCATAATCATAATGAATATCATTCCATGGGCGTCGAACTTGATTTTTTCAGGAAATAAACATCTAAAACTTCTACGCCAATGAAAAAAAAAATCAGTTTCAGTATGACATCTAGATAGCCCAAATCATTCACTACAAAAAAGGTACTCTTGATAAAATTCGATTACTCTGATGGTTTCGACAATATTTAAGTTTTAGTGATTTCGCGCATATTTAAATAATAAAACGATTGATAGATATTGCATGAAAGTTTTCCAAAATGTTCACTATTTTCGCGTGAACAAAGATTTATACGACGCAAAAAGTTGAAATCCTAATCATAATGAATATCATTCCATGGGTGTAGAACTTGCTTTTTTCAGAAAATAAACATCTAAAACTCCTACGCCAATGGAAAAAGTTAGTTTCAATATGAAATCTAGATTGTTCAACTACAAAAAAGGTACTCTTGACAAATGGTCGAATGGTTTCGACAAAATTTTAATTTCAGTGATTAAGAGCATAATCAATAATAAAACGATTAACAGATATTTCATAAAAATTGTTCAAAATGTTCACCATTTTAACGAATACAAAGATTTATACAACGCAAAAAGTTGAGATGTACTTTTTGCATAGGTTATTTCTATTGAAAATAAGTAGCACTGTTTTTTTTTTCTGAAGACTATTATTATCTGCTCGAAAACAGTGATATTCATATTCTTGGTTTCCATAGTTTCATCTGTTTTGATTGGTCGAGTTTCATTGACGTTGATTGTTGATATCGGACTTTTCTGATTTATCATGGCCGTACAATACACCAATGAAGAATACACCGATATGTTATTGGTATTCGGATATTGTCAGGGAAATGGTCGAGAGAGTGTGAGGGTGTATTCGGCAAGGTTTCCAAATCGTCGCGTACCAAGCCACCCAACCTTTGCTGTAGTTGAGAGACGTCTTCGTGAGACCGGTCATTTTGCTCCTAGAACTGGTGATTATGGAAGACAGCGTTATGCAAGGATTCCCGAAGTCGAAGTAGAAATTTTAGACCGTATTGAAGAAAATCCAGAATTGAGTACTAGACGGATAAGTAATGAACTAGAAGTTTCTAGGAATGCCGTTCATGAAGTACTAAGAGAACAATTATTATACCCATACCACAAGACGCCAGTTCAAGATTTATTAATCCATGATTCACAAAGTCGTCTGATGTTTTGTAGGTTCATTAAGTTGCAAAGAGAAATGAATCTGAACTTTGGAAAGAATATTTTGTTCACTGATGAAGCCTGTTTCACGAGAAGAGGAATAACTAATTTTCATAATGAACACGTTTATGCAATTGAAAATCCTCATTCCATTAAAATAAACCATTTTCAACACGAATTCAAAATCAACGTTTGGGCTGGAATAATAGGAAATTTTATAATTGGTCCTGTCATACTTCCACAAAGATTAACAGGAGACATGTATTCACAACATCTACGAAATACCTTGCCAAATTTGTTGGAAGATTTACCACTCCAACATCGGGTAGACATGTGGTTTATGCACGATGGAGCTCCACCACATTTTTCGGTGGATGTTAGGAATTTTTTAAACCAACAGTACCCAGACAGATGGATAGGTAGAGGTAATGATGCACCCGTGAATTGGCCACCACGTTCTCCAGACTTAACACCGATGGATTATTTTGTATGGGGTTATCACAAGTCTACGGTTTACAAGACCCCTGTGAATACTGTAGAACAATTATGGCAACGTATCCAACAGGCGACGAATAATCTTACAGGCGATGAAGAAGTTATGCAAAGAGTACATTTCAACTTTTTGCGTCGTATAAATCTTTGTATACGTGAAAATGGTGAACATTTTGAACAATTTTTATGAAATATCTGTTAATCGTTTTATTATTAATTATGCCCTAAATCACTAAAATTAAAATTTTGTCGAAACCATGAGAGGAATCGACTTTTGTCAAGAGTACCTTATTTGTAGTGAATGATTTGGGCTATCTAGATGTCATACTGAAACTGATTTTTTTTCATTGGCGTAGAAGTTTTAGATGTTTATTTCCTGAAAAAATCAAGTTCTACGCCCATGGAATGATATTCATTATGATTATGATATGAGTTTCATTGCCCGATGAGTCTATGCCAACGTACCAAATTTGAAAAAAATCTCATGAGCCGTTCAAAAGTTATGAAGCAAAATCGATTTGAAAATTTCAACTTCAGAGCCGTCTAGCGCCCAAACTAAGCAACTTTTTACTGAGGTAAGTTTGCTTGTATCGAATTGTTTTGGTCTGAAGAATATGTGGTAGCTTTTTGTAAAGACCTTTTAAGGACACCCTGTATATACAGGGTGCCTGTAAAAGGTTGGGACAGGGCTCGGCTGTGGACTCCTGGGATAAAAACAAGTTGCTTTAGGCCAACTTACCTATATCCAAAATCGTCTCGTTAAATTGGTACAAAGCGTTGAAGTTTTTTTGGAAAAAATAATTTTGCTCATAAAAAGAGTAGGCTGAGGTCGATTTTCATTATTTTTGGCATAGCATGTTCTGTGACTGTAAGTCCCGTTTTGAGATGTTTTTGATCATCATCAGTGACCTGCAAGCATCATATCAGAAATTATTTATTTGCAAATGAACCTTGAGACTTATCGAAGATAAACACGATACAAAAAATATTTCTGAAGGGAATATTTTCCTGGAAAAAACTGGAAGTTTCCAGTCCGACCTCTGAAAAGTTATCACCAGATTTGTACGGCAACATGGTTGTTTGAAACACTTGCAGGTCACTGATGATGATCGAAAACATCTCAAAACGTGACCTACAGTTATGGAACATGCTATGCCAAAAATCATGAGAATTGATCCCAGCCTTCTCTTTTTATGAGCAAAATTATTTTTTTCCAAAAAAACTTCAACGCCTTGTACCAACTCAACGAGACGATTTTGGATATAGGTAAGTTGGCCTAAATCAACTTGTTCCTATCCCAGGAGTACACAGCCGAGCCATGTCCGAATCTTTTACAGATACCCCGTATATTTTATTTGAAAATATAATTATATTGATTGTCACTTTCTCGGAAAAAAACTATTGATTTCAATTTTTTTCTATATATCCAACACAATTTCGTTAAAAAACATTTTCAGACCATCTTTTATCATCTTTTTTTTTTAATCACACGACCCTGTAAATTTCCATATTTTCCGATTCATTTCACAAACATCTGCTCATCAAAACAGAATTGTTCTTATATTGGTACTGGTATTTCAACTTGAATACGCACACAATTCGAAGAGACGAAGAAGCCTGAGGATTTTTGCCAAATAAATCCTCATTCGATCACATAAAAACCATTCAATATACTTTATATCCTCATACATTCTCATAATTCCTATCAGCATTGCATCAAGAAACTATTATATATTTTCATACCTACTAGAAACTGATAGATCCACATAAATACCCGAAAAACAAGGCCAAATTCATAACATAGGTTACTCATAAGTCCATATAGATTCATATCTGAAAATTCACTTGGAGAGTCATTAAGTCTCCACATAGAGTGGAATACAAAATTTAAGTTGGTAAAAAAACAGTAACTTTTTGCGTTGGTAGTTCTGAGACTGAGCTAGCCACTATCCAGCCATATTTGTTTTAGTTCATGTTGTTCGCTAAGGAAGACAGGTATCTCTGTTTTGATTCGAGAGAATACCCATTATTCTGAAATTATTGTTGAGAATTGAGGTGTAAATTGCAAGTCATATCATGTGTAGTGTAGTGGATTCGATAGTGCTTCAATCTGAAATAACTTTCGGATAAATGTGAACATCACTCATGATTAGCAACGGAATTTGTTTCTTTGTTCGCACCAAGAGGTTGAACATCCGCCATGATGCACAAACTTGTGAGTATTTTTTATCTCGAATATTGCATCACTTCATCCTCATTGCTGATTTGGATTTATAAAGATTCTTGAGTTTGAAATAGACAATGCATTGCTGATATATATAGGGTTCTATGAGTTCCTGTAAGGTTTATGTGTTTCAAAGATTGAAGGTTAAAAATGACTGGCACAATTTTACACATATCTCAATTCCTTCGTATCTTGTTAGTTGTTTGTATAAGGTTTCCAATCACAATACTTAATTATATTTCATGCTCATTCACGAGCCTGAGAAGGTATGATATATGTGTGGAAATCAACAAATATGGTATCGTGTGGAAAGACAGGAAACAGTGAGGGCGGCATTTATTAGCTGTAATAAGGAATCCCGCATCTGATTCAATGCGATTTTTCAATTCGATTCAAAACGACTGAAAATTTACAAGTTTAAATGGTAAAATTGAGTGTTGATTACAATCGTATCTTACAGGTTATTATAAGCAAAATATCTTCCAGGAATTCATACCGTCGAATGAGGAACCACAGATCCGATTACATAGAATCCTCATTGAATGTATGTGGAATGAAATATTTGAGAATCAATGAGATTGTATAAGACATTACCATCCCAATATGCAATGAATTTTATGAGTTTTCATAAGACAATCAATTTTAGAGAATTCACGGGACCACTTTTGTGTGTGTGTTTGTATTGGTTTTTATGAGTTATTTTTGTTTTGAATTATTGAGGAATCAGAACTTCAATACTGAGCTATCCTGGAAGATGTCATGAATGTTCTTATTTCAGTCTATTTCAGGATTTTTATAGGTTCATATAATCGATGAGTCTTTGTATCCGTAATCAAATCAGGTACATGTCTTCGTATCAGGCAATGCTGTGAAGGAGCGATATTCAATAGAATATTTAATTTTCACTCACAATTATATTTTATGCTGAATCACAAGCTTGATGAGATTTTATGTGGAATTTATAAGATGAGATCTCATCAGAAATCGTGTGTAAAGAGTGAGAAAAGGATTGAATAGAAAACCTTAATCTGATTTTATGCGATTTCTATCAGCTTTTATATTACTCAGGGCTTCAGGAGGCTTAATAATGTATGTTCCAAGAATTACAAATTGAAAAAAATTACTGGCATAATTTAACACGTATCCTATATCAGTATGTATAGGAATATATAAGTTTTTTATCTGAATGGTATTTCTTCAAACACGCATCAATTTTTTCACAGTTCACGAGAAGAAAAATGATGTCTCCTGAAAACCATCCTATATCAGTATAGAGATTCTGAATGAAAAATGTTTCTGTAGAGTTGTGTCCTTCGATTAGCTATTACCAACGCATAAATGATCTTGCAAAATACATATCGAACTCATGAATGTCGCAGTATTTTTTTGTAGATTTGCCAAATAATACCTGATGATAAACGTATTCGCTTAAAAAACTGCCATCAGAAACAGATTGCAAATACATTTCAAACTAATGATAAGCGATAGCGATAAGGAATTGAATGTGTCAGCAGAACACATTTCGAATACACAAATACCACGGTATTTCAAGAAGGTATTATTAGAAACTGATTATAAATTCATTTGCATTTTGAAGTTCGTGAGGAATTGCTATAAGGAACTGATTAATAATACATATATCTGTGAAAAACATCGCAGTTCATACCCATAGGGTTATGTATAGACTATTTGATTTTCGCGATGTTTCTACGGGATATCTCATATATTTTCGAAGATAAAGATTCGCGGTTTCTGGGAACGTTGGCTACTTTTTATTGAAACTATCACGATACCGCAAATTGAATATTCATAACTCGCTTCGTTTGAAAGATACAGGGCGAAATTGAAAATCTTGTGTTCTGGGTCCACCCCTGTATCTGTTAATTATTATTGTTGAGGGATTTTATTGAATCCTGTTATGTTTTTGATTTGCAGCTTTTTCTTGGGGTTTGGATTCGGTTTCATGAATAATTCGAGGATTAAGTAGAAAAAAACGTTTCGCCCATGGCCATGGGCTTTGTCAATTTATCAATATTTTTTGGCACTGTGAAATAATGGTTTACACTGTAGGGTGATGGTGATGAGACATGAAACTAAAGAAAAAGAGAGTGAATATTTTTTATTTAATATTTAAACATATTGTTCTTTTTTATTTTCCTTTCTTTTTTCTTTTGGAAAGAGTTGAACATTTTTGTTGCATCGTTTTATGTGCAATAGGAAAACGAGGGAAGCTACAACTGTTGAGGTTGATTTGGACCTGTTGATCGCATGACTATGTAAAGGACATTTGACTGACATTAGGGACAGATGACAAGAATGACATGGAACAATTATAGAGACATATGTCAGGTTGGAGTTTTCTTCTTCTTTTTTGTTGTTCTTTTCTAATCTGAGCAGTATCTATCAGACTATTCTATAACCACAAGTTCCACTATTTCAATTCCAATTTTTCACTACTGCATTCACACCGGCCAAGATTTATAAAACACTGTGTATTGTCAATGTTAAAAGAACAACAAAAAAGAAGAAGAAAACTCCTACCTGACATATGTCTCTATAATTGTTCCATGTCATTCTAGTCATCTGTCCCTAATGTCAGTCAAAGTGACATAGTCATGCGATCAACAGGTCCAAATTAACCTCAACAGTTGTAGCTTCCCTCGTTTTTCTATCGCACATAAAACGATGCAACAAAAATGTTCAACTCTTTCCAAAAGAAAAAAGAAAGGAAAATAAAAAAGAACAATATGTTTAAATATTAAATAAAAAATATTCACAAGAGTACCACAATCGCTGTGAATCATGAATTGGTTGAGGTACGTATCTCTCTTTTTCTTTAGTTTCATGTCTCATCACCATCACCCTACAGTGTAAACCATCATTTTACAGTGCCAAAAAATATCAATAAATTGACAAAGCCCATGGCCATGGGCGAAACGTTTTTTTCTACTTAATCCTCGAATTATTCATGAAACCGAATCCAATCCCCAAGAAAAAGCTGCAAATCAAAAAAATTTATCTGTTATCTTTCAATTTATTTAAAAAGTAAAAACTCCCCTTGGAGTGTTCTGGGTTCAGAACAGAATAGACAGACTTCGGAATTTATCATTTAATCACAGAAATGGGTTTTGAACGCGTACAAAAGTGATATTATATATTAATCTGATACCGGCACAATCGCGCGGACGGATATACATCAGGTGGTCATGCTAGGTGCTCGATGTAGACTGGCGTCTCCTCGCCGGTTTGGTCTTCGGATCAGCGCGTCTCGCACGTGTTGGTCTCTGGTTGGTCCTCTGGGGTGGCGTGTGTTTGCTTGGCATCTGATTGGCCCTTGTAGGTGGACGTGGATCTGACACTGACTTGTGACATGGGTCCATGGACATCACACCCCTTTTTTACATTTTCTCACGTAGAATCAAGTGGTGTAGTCAAATTTTCAAACTAAACTGTTATTATTCAATTACGTTGTTTCCAAATGGAACATCCTGTATATATTTTTTCATATTGTGAACATTAAGGCTTTGCGATTTCCAAAAATATATTACACTTGTGATATTTTGAGTAGTAGACGCATGCATTTAAAAAATGTCTAGTTTTTCAGTAGATTTTTCATCGATGGGCCTTGTAGATATGTGGCAACATTGTCTATATCACGAATTTTCATATTGACCTTACTCCTGACACAATGTTATTTCATACACTAGTTTCAATTTCACCAACATTAAAGATCTACCAATATTCAGCAATATATATTGTCTCTAAAAGATGTGCACCTCATTAGTAGGTGGCTATGAAAACAAAGCGAGTGTAGAATGTTTTTAAATCCTTGCCACCTTCCTGTCGAATTTACAAATTTTTCATACGATAGCGAATACTAATCCAGGTTACGAAAATTAGAAATGGTTGTGATATAAAATAATAAGTTGGTTTCAAATTTTTGTAGTTCTGATATCCTGGATTATTATTCGCCGCTGTATGAACAAATTGTAATTTCTACAGGTATGTGACAAATATTATAAAACATTCTGCACTCGGTTTTTTATTCATAGCCATCTACCAATTAGGTTCACAGCTTTTATATTCAATAAATACTGCTGAATATTGGTGAATGTTCAATGTTGGTAAAAATTGAAACTAGTGTGTGACGAAACACTGTATCAGCAACAAGGCAAATATGAAAATTCATGATATAGACAATGTTGCTAGATATTTACAAGTTCAATCGACGAAAAGTCTACTGAGAAACTAGAATTCATCAGAATTTTGGGGTAAGACTAGAAATATCTCATAAGTGTTGTATATTTTTGAAAAGCGAAAAGCATCAATGTTTCAAATGAGGAAAAATATACGTGATGTTCCATTTGAAAAAACATAACTTTGGATTATATCTGAATAATAACAGCTTATTCTGGAATTCTGACTACGCTACTGGATTCTACGTGAAATAATGTATGACAAACACTTATTTCGACTTTTTCGATGAATTGGAAGATGGTTGAGATACAAGAAGGGTCCCGAAATGCAACATTTCCAATTTCGCATTGTATCTCAAAAAGGCAGCGGGCTACAAAAACTTGGTTTAGGGTATCGTGAGTTTCACTAAAAAGAAGCCCACGGACATCGAAAATGGGACAGCCTGTACAGGGTATTCACGAATATTTTGAACCCCTACTCAACTTTTTTATGTATTGTAAATTTTATATATGCCAATAGAAAAACTGACTATTTTTTGAAATGTTCAACTGTTTTTCTGTTGGTATCTCGGTTGGTATATATAGAAAAAATATGAAAGATCGTTATTGAAAAAAAAACGAATAATACATACAAAAATAAGCAGGGATTCAATACAAAATACATTTCAAAGTCATATTTGCTGATGAGGAATTTCATTCAGGTGCTGAGCATGAATGTATCTCTTATTCAAATCTCATAGATTTGAGAAGAATTGCTCGTATGGGATTGCTATTAGGGACTTATCATGAATGTTTCTGCGAGATTCATTTTGGACTCATGAATGCCATGGCCATTCATCGAGGAATTTCAATTAAAAAACTGATTATAAATGTATCTCCAAGAAAGAGTATATACTCATATTCTTCGTGAGGGATTGCTATGAGAAATTCATTATGAATACATATGTAAAACACAGATTACACTCGCTTAGAGTACCTGAACAACTGTCAATAGAAACTCATTATAGATGTACCTGTAAAACATATCTCAAACTGAGAAATGCCACGATGTTCCAATAATGAGGAATTCAAATTGGGAACTGATGTTGAGTGTATCCTCGAAAATGAGTTGAACTCATAGTATTCGTGAGAAATTGCTATTAGAAATTGATTACGAATGTAGGTACACTCCTCTTCAGCGAACATGTCGCGGTTGGACGGTATGAGCGCGATTATTGCAGCGGTGATCAAAAAAGGTGACACCGTCTATGTGCGACGTAATCTCTGAAGACGAGTGTTCCTGCAGGACACATTCCAAACTCACGAATGCCACTGTATTTCAATAAGGAACTCTGATTAGGAACCAATTATGAATGTATATGCAAAACAGAGTTCATATTATGGAATTGTTATACGGAACCCATTAAGAATTAATGTATATAAAATACACATTTTGAACTCATAAATACCACGGTATTTCAGTCAGAAATTTTGATTAGGAACTGATTATGAATGTATCTGCGGAACAGAGTTTATACTCATTTCATTTGGAATTGCTACTTGGAACTCTTTAGTGTATCTGCAATACACATTATAAACTCATGAATAACACGGTATTTCAATGAGAAATTTCGATAAGAAACTGATTATCAATGTATCTTCGAAACTGAATTTATTCTCATAGACTTCGGAAGAAAGTGTTATAAGTTATTGTTTACAAATGTATCTGGAAAGCACAGATTATCGTGAAGAACTGTCAATAGAAACACTTTATGAATAGACATATTGTACTCATTTCAAACTAATCAATGCCACGCTGTTTCAATTAAGACTTCCAATTAGGAACTGATGATGAGTGTATATGCATAACAGAGTTATACTTATAGTATTCGTGAGAAATTGCAATCAGGAATTGATCATGAATGAACCTGCAGATCACAATTCGAACTCATAAATGCCACTGTAGTACAATGAGAAACTCTGATCAGGAACTGATTATGAATGTATCTGCAGGACACAGTTCATACTCATAGAGTTAATATGGAATTTCTATGAGGAACTGATTATGAAAGTATCTGCTATATACACATTTCAAACTCATAAATGCCAGAATGCCACTGAATTCCAATAAGGAGTTCTGATTAGGAACTGATTATAAGTCTATCTGCAAATCAGAGTTCATATGGAATTGCTATGATGAACTCATCATGAATGCATGTATCTACAATACACATTTCAAACTCATAAATACCACGGTATTTTGGTAATGAATTCCGATTCGTGACTGATTATGAATGTATCTGCAAAACCTAGTTCATACTCGTAGATATAATATGAACTCTCTATGAATGTATCTTCAATAGACACTTTGAACTCATAAATGCGGTATTCTAATAGGAAATCCCGATTAGGGACTGATTATGATCATTGTATCTGCAAAACAGATTTTATAGTCATACACTTCGGAAGAAATTGCTAGACTTCGGAAGAAAGTGTTATAAGTTACTGAATATGAATGTATCTGGAGAGCACAGATTATACTCATAGAATACATGAAGAACTACCAAGAAAAACTCATGATGAATGTACCTGTAAAGCAAATTTCAAACTGATAAATGCCACGGTAATTCAATGAGGAATTCCAATTAGGAACTGATGATAAGTGTATCTGCAAAACAGAGTTATACTCTGAGTGTTCCTGAGGAATTGCTATTAGGTATTGATTATGAATGTACCCGCAGAATACATTTCAAACTCATAAATGCCACTGCGCTCCAATAAGGAATTCCGATTAGGAATTGATTATGGATGTTTCTGGAAGACAGTTTATACTGATAGAGTTCATACGGAATTGATATAAGGAACTCATTCTGGATGTATCTGCCAAACACATTTCAAACTCATAAATGACACGGTATTTCGATAAGAAATTATAATTAGGAACTGATTGTGAATGTATCTGCAAAACAGTTCATACTCAAAAATTCCTATGAAATTGCTATTACGAACTCATTATAAATGTATCTACAATACACATTTTCAACTCATGAATGCCATGGTATTCCAATGAGAAATTCCAATCAGGAACTGATTATACCCCAGTAAACCAGAGTTTATCCCTGGGAAGTCGCGAATAATTAACAACAGGAATACAACTTCCAATGCGATGTTCAAAAAACTGTACCCAGTAATTCCTGGTGACTTTCGAATGTCCGCGACACTGAAGATCCCACTTAAATCCATGAAACGTTGCAACAAACCATTTTTTCGAAGTTCAATGGAATTTTAAAAAATATCCACTTTGTGAGTTCCTATATCTTACTGAAACTAACATTATTTTGCATTACACTTCAATGTTCAACGGAATTTCTTCATATGACATTTTTGCGAGTTCACTCAAGGAATGCTGTGGGAAGTTACAGTGATAACATATATCATTTCAAATTTATGTCTGCATTATAAAATTCCATAGAAATTCCAAATTGACATACTTTTCACTCTTGTGGTTCTTTTTGAGTACCAGCTTTGATCATTGATGCACTTTTAATTGTTGTAAAACATATATTTTTCATAAAAACAACACTCTCACAAAAACAAAATCAAAAATATCAACACACATGTGATTTCAATAATTCATATCACTGATAGCATAGCATACATAATTATGTTCCAAAAACAGCTTACTTTCATTAGAGAGAGATTTTATTACACTGGACACTTGTATGAAAGTTCATCTGAGTAAAGGTTTCATTATAAATATCCTCATTTCACCAAGTAGGTCAGTATAGATCCAGCCTAATCACTTCTCTACAGATACATCATATTCAGAACAGCATCTGGAACATAAATGTTTTCCATGTATCAGTTTATCTATGACAATTATATAAAGTATGTCTACTTGAGTTGGCTACATATAAAGAGAAACTCTTTTATTATAATATGGAGTTATATTTCATAAAACATGCTGGATGGGCTGACACCAAAAATGTGATCATAAGATATGTTTTTTTTCTCAGTTTTATACGAGGTATGTCAAAAAAACATCTATTCTATTCAAGAGGAAATAAGAACCTTTTTTTTTCTGCATGTCAAGAAGGCTGAAAAAAAAATTGAATTCTTGGTTTTAGGCCTTGCAGAACTTTTTATGAAGAAACACTTTTTACCTATAAATTGATAAGATCAAGAAGTTTTCCATGTGAATTGATCAGAAATTAAAAAAAAAAATAGTAAAACCTGCTTTTCATCATAGGTAGATGTGATTAGATATTTGAACCTAGTCTCCAATTGCAGTAAACTTTTCTCAACTTTTCTCCATAATACTTTTCGACATTGTCAAAAATAAAGGTACTTTATTCTTGAACAAAATTGATAGTTTTAGACATACCTAGTATACAACTGGAAAAATCAGATATCTGATATTTGCATTGTCAGTTTTGGGCCATGCAGAACTTTTTATGAGGAATAATAACTTTTTTTTGGAAAATTGATAATAAAAAAGTGCCCCATATGTAGCCAACTTAAGTAGACACTCTGTATATAATATAGTTTAGAAATACCCCTCAGGGATGACTTTATTGAATTTACCTTCAAAATAATTGTTGGCCAATCTCTGAATTATTCCATTATTAGGTAGGTATGTTCTCATCATGCATTGGAGTATCACCATATTGTTCCACTGAAAAAATAATATATGTACTTATCTACTTATGTAGATGTTATATAGGTAGTAGGTATGTGTATAATAGCTTGCTATAAAAATTAACCTACCTATTGACCTGATTAGATTTATTGTGCCTCATCTTCTCTTTCACTATCTCTAGGTCTTCTTGTTTATAGCAGCGCCTCAAGCTTCAATTCTATTAGGAATTGGAGGATTTTTAGAGGATCTGTTCGTGTATGGTATTTCATCCAGGGTTTGCTGGTATATAGTCCCAGTATGTTTAATTTTGTGTGATGTTCGTACCTACAGCATAATAATAGGTAGGTACCATATCCTCATTATATTGTACATAAATAACTCACCACCAGAAATCATTCATTATTTGAGTATACCTATATTAGAGGCTTAGAATGTCTTATCCTCAATTTCCTGAAATGAGAGCTGATATCGGTTATATTAGTTGCGTTTTATTTATCCGATTCCGCCACCGGAATCAGTTTGATGTGTCGTTTTATTTGCAACTTTTCCGATTCCGGTTGCTACTTTCCATTCCGTCTCACTACAAGGAATGATGTGGAATGACTGTTGACAGGTGTCAAAAAATCAAATTAGATTGACGAAAAACGAACCTTTTTGAAAGTAGAAGACATTTAGCAGACATTTTCAGCGTGAGTTTCACTAGTTCATGATTCTTTCAAGTAAGACAGGTTTCATAATATGTTCATTCCCAGATAAAATAAACTCTGTCGATCTCAGAGAAGTTTCTTCAATCACCACAATCACTGCTTCAAATATTAGTTGATTCATTTTCTAGATTCTTAACTTCAGTATATCTCCCATATTCAAATATAACCTCTTATGTAAATTCTCTCGAGCAAGGTTATGAAGTTTCTCGTTTTATTTGTAAACGTCATTCTGTTCCCACCACCGCTACCAGAATGGAACAAATAAAACGCAACTATTGTTGATGCACCTGAGATGCTTACAATTCAACACAATGAGGTATACCTATCTGGCAAATGATTTTCTATATAACAATAAAGAATGCTTCACTATTGTTGCAATTGAGATGCTTATATACTCACCTACGATAACAGAACCTCACATAGATTGCTTCATTATCAATCGTTATTGCTTGAAATTTCATACCTACTTAAACTTCTTGAACTACAAACAGGATGCTAATGTTGTTGTCGTATCGCCGCCATCTTATTCTTGACTCTTTCATTTAGCCTCTCTCCGCGGGTCCGTATGGTCCTTACCCTAGCCTCGGTACACGGTACCTCGAGTTAGATTGACATGTTAATATTTGCGGGAAGTTCGAAAAGTGCAAGTGTTGAAAACTCATTTCTTTTATTCGTCTGAGGTTGAAAATGACTTCATGTTGTAACATTCTCGAATAATTATTCTAGAAATACTTTAATTTTGCGATATTTTCAATAAATTGAAAGTAAACATTAGGAATTTGAAATAGAATGATCTCAATCAAATCTGTAAATATATCGAAACTGATGAACCCATGATACAATGAAGTCTTAATGTATCATGGATTGCTAATATGTTTGAAATGGCCACATCAGCACTTCCAAATTCCTCCTTCAGTTTACATAGGTAAGTATAACATTTATATTCTTGGTCTACTTCTGATCCATTACAAACTAATACAAATATTTATATATTATTATAGACAAGGAAGGAGACAAAATATAGAAACAATTGAACTTGTTATGGAAATTCCCTCCCATTTAGAGAGTATATTTCAGAATTCTGCAGCATCACAGTTCCTCAGATTTTTAGATTTGGATATTCCTGCATTGCCAGAATGCTGCAAAATGGTTATTGACATATTTAAAAAGGATGAGATTCTCAAAAGTATGGGCTGTGAACAAGGAACAGGAGAGTGGAAGCAAAAACGGAGAAACAAAATTACAGGTATGTTTTTCTTCAAATTCAAATATTTTGACTACTCCACTTCACCCAACCAACAAATGATAATTTTTTTTTTTTCATCTGGAGCACACATATAATCAGATATATTTTTGAAATGAATATATGAAATGATGAACTCCTTGAAATATTTTAGGATCCACTTGCTATTCAATTTTCACATTCAAGAAAGAAGATTGGACAAAGATGTTATCAAATTTTTTTCATCCAAAATCAGTTCTGACTAAAGAGATGAAACATGGATTGGAACAAGAATCCTGTGCAATTGAAGCATTCAGTAAAATGAATGGGAATGTTGAAATCAAAAAAATGGGAATTATGATTTGCTCTAAATATCCATGGCTTGCCTATTCTCCAGATGGAATAATATTTGAGAATGGAAAGCCTATAGTAAACTTCTGGAAATCAAATGCCCATATTTAGGTAGAACCATACATAATTAAAAATAATTAAGGTTTGGCAACAATTTTCTTTTTTAGGAAAGATTAAATCAGGAAACGAGGTGATGACAACACTGAAATACTTGAATAAGGATTTCACTCTGAAGCAGAGACATTCTTATTATGCCCAAATACAGTTTGGGATGGCTCTGCTGAATTTGAGCAAATGTGAATTTATTGTGTATTTCTCCAAGGAGGAAAACTATCTTCAGATTTCTGTACCATTCAATGAACATTTTGCAAGGCAATTAATTGAAACAGTTACCACTAACTATTTTGAAAAAATGATACACTATATTATTTGTAATAATAAATATAAATAAATAAAAACAAACATAGTCCACATACATAAAAAATATCAAAATACTGGAGTACTTACCTACAAAAGAAAATAATTTGTTACAGATTCAAAACTTATACTAGGTATTAAATATTCTTTGTCAAAAACAACTTAATGGGAAATTTGTTTTGTCAAAACAACATGAATATCACTTTTTTCATTAATTCATTCAATGAACAGATTATCCCTTAATATAGGACTACTTAAATTTACAATGCCACATATGATTAAAAATATATTATCTACAATTGGTACTAAATGCAGTGGAAATGTATTTCTAAATATCCTGAAAACCTTTATACGAGCATTTACTCTTTCAATGTGTACTAGTGCTGATGCTATACTTCTATTCATAGATGCTTCAACTTTATCAAACTGTTCCTTCTTCCTCAGAAATGGTGGTCTTATTAGTTTTATACCATACTCATCACACAAATTCTCAATCAGAAATCCTTTATCTACCATAATTTCATCCAAATATGGAATCAGTTGATCTATTATGTGTGACTGTTCAAATATACTTTTATCTGAAGCTCTGCCCCCATATGCTGGACTAGAATATGCTATCAGACCAGCAGGAGTTACTGCAGTCATGAACTTGAGAGTATGGTTCTTTTTATAGTGTGAATATAATTTGATTTTACAACATAGTTTTTTTGGTACTTGGACCTTAATTTCAGTACAATCTAAAACAAGTCTCACATTCTTATATTTTTGGAAACATAAAGGTATGTTCTTCAAAATTTCCTCTTTAGGTGGCAGATACACAAAATTTGACAAAATATCTGAGAGAATTTCAACAGTATCCTGAAAAATTCTCTTACAGGTTGGTACACTAATACCACCAAAGAGAACTCCTAAAGCAGAATATGTTAGGTCTAGTTTGAATTTGAAGAATACTAGTAAAACTCTTTCTTTCACTGACAATCTTTGGCATCTATTATCTTTTTTATGATTGGAATATAAAATCACTAACAAATTCAACAAGCTGAAAGATGCAATTCCAGTCAAGATATTTAATGCTTTATCAGTCTGTATCAAGTCAGAGATAGATGGCCAATATGTATTGACCTGAACTTCAGCATCTTGGAATTCCTCAAGATTATCTGTTTGTGTGGAAGCATCAACAAACTGTGGAATTGAATTTTGATTACTCTCCATTATTTCTTCATCTTTCGCTTGATCTGAGACAGTTTTAATAGCTAATTCGGAAACTAGTTCTTGTTGGCAGGTGTTACTCAGGTCCAGTAGTGCTTCTGCTCCTTCAGTATGACTGAATGTGGCTGTGCTATGTTTGGTAGAGCTGGATTGAGAAGTGATTTTGTGAATGGATATACATTATACCTGTCTTCTTTTAATGAGTCTTTCAATTCTTCTTTTTTTCTCCCCTAGTTTAAAACTATAATCTTCTCTGTATCACTGGATACAGGTAAATTTAAACTTGGCACTGCAGTTTTCTTCAGATACCGTTTTTGGTAGCCCCCTAGAAGATGTATGTGAAGATAGAATTCATGCAACTCTCTATATAAAAACATCAATACAATGATACTCACAGCCACTAGGAGTACAAAAATCTTCCTCAACAAAATGTCTTGAACACACTCGCATGTTCTTAGAAACCCGTTTTCCCATTTTGAGTTTAATTTCCCACATTTTCTTTCTGTCACACATTGTTGGCGTCCCATATTCACCTATGCATTCGATTCGTTGGCCTTCATTTGGAAAGTGATGGAATGTTAAATCAGGACTATTTTTGTAGACAGCATTACATCCATATACACAGCAGTTTGCCCTACTCGTCATTTTCACTATGTTTGGGATATAAATCTATAAATTACTGCTAATAATCCAAACAAAATCGTATAACCTTCAATACAAGTGCACAACTGATCACACTTGCTGATCACGTGACGTGAATGCGCATAGTTTCCGCTAGATGTCGCGGCGCTTAGCATTAAAAGACAATTGTGTTATGAAATAATATGAATGAACCACCGAAATGAACAAATCAGATAAACAAAAGTGAATAATAAAAATAATGCCTATAACCTCACATTTTAAAGAAATAATTAAACAGGCATGCGCAAATACAATCAGTTTTAAGTTTTAGGTCGTAAGAGATAAAAGTTGGCCAACTTTCTTGTTGCTTAAAACTTACAACTTAAAACTTGAATCTTACAAGAAGTGAATGAATGACAACACTGAAATGCAATTGTTCAACTTCTTACGACTTATTACTTAAAACTTACGACTTAAAACTTAAGGCTTAAAATTGCTGCATGAATCCACCATATCTCTACGGTAGTTTTTATCAACCTGAGTTCATGATTTTCTGAAAGTGAATTGTCAAGGCGGGCATGATCGTAATAGGAGAAATCTTATTTTTTTTCCCATTTCGGCACAAGAACACCATACATCCCTATGGCCCATACTTATTGTCTAATAATAGTCTTTCAAAGAGAAGACACCAAAATCACGGTCACAACTCAAAAATATAAACGAACAAAATACCATCCAGATATCAGGACACAAACACGAATCTATAAAAGACACGAACGGGAACAATGAAACAATGGAAATAAAAACCATATGAAAACAAACAATAACAAAGGCGTTGCAGATGATGGGCGCTAAAATATCTAGGCCTCTCCTGATGGGAGCACACCTAATCAACGACATATACGTCTGCGATTGCTGCGGTTGTAAGCAATTTCGATAATCACGGACATTCTCTTCATATCTTGGTTCTACTGCGTCGACGCAGAACCTTAAGGTCAAGATCTCCATGGGAGGCGTAAAATATTCACGCGCAGGTAGCTGTATCAGGATTCCATTTGTACGGTTATAGTTCAGTGAAGGCAACCTGTCTATTTTAATGATCAAGCCACGCAAGGCAAGCCACGGACTATCGGAGTGTAACTATCGAAACTATCGATTTTTCGATATTTTACTACCGACACTATCGATAAACTATCGATAACATCGCTTCCTCCTTCCTCTAGTCTATTTTCTAACTCATGCGAAACTGTTCGCATGCGAATGCTCGTATACGGAAATTTTTCGCATGACAGTAGTTTTCGGTATTTTCGATGCCATGCGAAAACCAATTCGTCTCGTACAACTATATTCGGATGAGTTAAGCATTATTTATGTCAATTGTCAATTTTGAATTTTATTTTGAACTGGCAGTGATGTGATTTAGGCCCGGTTTCACCAAACTACTTTTGATCAGAGATTAATTAAGCTCCGCTTGATAGTCAATCTAGCTTAACAGTGTTTCACGTTTCACCATGCATCAATATGTCAGAGCTGATCGTGATTAACCTAATCGCGATTAGGTCTACGAACCAATTTGGCAACGATGTGAACATTAGAAAATTTTTGTGTTTTGTGCATAGAACATATGGTTCTGTGTCAGTCATTGATAATAACCTCAAAACATTGACAAAATATTGTAAACAAAGTTCAAAAATTCATTGATATAACATTGATTATAATATTAATATAACTAATAAAAATGTCCAGTGACCAGAAGCTGAAAAAAAGAGGGACCCTACATTCACAATGGATGATAAACACCATTTAGTAGATATCGTTCAAAAATATTATCACATTGTTGAAAATAAAAAAACAGATAGCCTAACAATGAATGCTAAAAACCAATGTTGGGAGAAAGAAATCACCGAAGAGTATAATTCAGGAGCTCTCTGCCCAAGAACAACTACAGTAATAAAAAACTGCTGGAAGAATTTGAAGGCAGATGGTAGGAAAGTTGCAGCTGATGAGAGGCAAAGTAGAGTGAAAACAGGTGAGAAAATATTTTTCATCTGGCTACAACATTCACTTCAAATTTCCTTTGTTGTATCATTCTTCCATTGTAGGTGGAGGTCCAAAAAAAGAAGTGCCTGTTGATCCAATTATGTATCGGATCATAGACCTCATTCGCCCTACAGCTGTAGGGCTGAATAATCCATATGATACAGACCATAGACATATAAAAAGAGGAGACGAAATTGTTTACATTTTGTCCCGATCCAACATCTTTTTCAGCAGAAGTCGATGATGACAAACTTCTGCGGATTGCCCTAGATCTACCGCCTGTGTTTAAAAACGAGGGATGATTTTACCACTTTACCATACATTAATTATATAATACACGTTTTATGTACCTATATTCATTCCGTATGATTGTTCTTTGATTGAAATTCATAAATTCTGCTCTTGAAATTGTTCGGGTTTTCCTAATTTCATGATTATATAAAATTATAATGAATTATGGAAATAACTTTGGCAACGATGCATTGGCTTGTTCACTACGAAATTACGCAAAGTCATTCAATCATGTCATATTCCTACTTCACAGTGTTGCTGTGTTGTGTTTATAACCTTTTGTGTGTTTAAATTGATTTTCGGCGTTTAAGTGTTACAAAACGATCTAGAGACAATTATTATTATTATCTGTTATTATTAATCCACTATGGTTCGTCAGTGCGTGGTCTGTAATGAAGTTGACCATTCAAACCCTGAATTGGTATTTCGACGGTAAGTAAGGTTATGCATGTTTCTTGTAACTTCAGCAGTGGTGTAGTTGTGGGGTATGTTATTCAACTGAGTCATATTGAATTTCACTTAATGATGGATCAAAATCAGGTAAATACCTAAGCTACTACACGAATATTTTCCAATAGATATAATATAATATAATAGCATTGTCATTGTTGTTAAATTGCCTTGCCTCTCGCTTGACAATATACACGGTGTTTCTTAAGTACCTACGTCTTAAAAATTGAGCAGCATGTTGCTGAAGTCAAATTAAGAAGAAAAGTTCGTATAAACATATTATGTCCGCAAATTATTCGTTTCAGAGCTACATAGTGTCGAAGTTTGATTGTTACTTCGGTTTTTTGTGAATAAATTTCAGAATGATCGTGATATTTGGGTGAGATACCATATTTCACTCGAATATCACGTTTATTCTTGAATTTATTGACAAAAAAAAACAGGATAAAGAATCAAACTTCGACACTCTGTATTTCAGAAATGAATAACTTGCGGAGATTGAATTTTTCACACGTACTCAACACATTGAATATAGAATATCATATTATGCAATGTAATATCAGCGGAATTATTGATGAGTAAAACCATGGTAAAACCCATATGTTCCTAATAAAAATTAAAAATAGGTACCTAAGTATGTATGCAATAATAACGGGGATGAATATAAAAACTATTTAAAAACAGTTGAGAAAAATATAAAGGAAAATTATGTGATGTCTGATGCGTGGAAACTCACATGTTATGTAGAAGATATTGTATCTTACATTTCCGGATTTGTAGTTAAAGGTGTGAAAAAATTTGTAGACTGTTCGAAATGCTTGAACTGTTTGGAAAGTGAAGATGCAACTTCTCAGTTACAAAAACGAAAAACCTATGGGAGGCTTTTAAAACCATCTAAATTTGTGGTGGATCTATGCAAAGAAGGGGAAAAATTTCTCAGATTTTTCAATAACACACAAGGAATTTTTAATCAAAAAAATAAAAATTTATCAAATATATTAATAACTTAAACTTTAAATAATGTACCCACTTCTGTATTCGAAATATTTGGAGACCATATTTATGATGATGAAGTTCTATCAGAACATTCGATTCGTGTTTCGAAATTCATTTCGAAATCTTATATCAACATAAGAATTTATTATGAAACCATAAGAAAACTAGAT
Organism: Phaedon cochleariae; assembly: GCA_918026855.4. Lineage (NCBI taxonomy): Eukaryota > Metazoa > Arthropoda > Insecta > Coleoptera > Chrysomelidae > Phaedon > Phaedon cochleariae. The sequence continues at coordinate 40,120,758 of OU896711.1, forward strand.
GCAAGCAAAACAAATAGATCTAGAAGTATCAATACAAAAACAATATTATTCAGGAATGAATAAATATTTTGTAAATTGTGTATATGATGCACTTATTCATGGTATTATGTATAATATTCCAGTAATAAATGAAGCTAGTTTGATCGTATTGTTTACATTTCAACATCCCTCCCAAAGAAACCTACGGCACTGGTAAAGAAATGTGTGAAATTGACGCGCAGCCTACAGCGTTGCCATTTTTGCATTTTTTTGAAGCCATCTCTTTCTAACTCATTTGAAACTTCGGCAGTATGTATGATTGTAAACAAATGGTGTTTTATGAATGAAATGTTATGTCTCCCCTCTTTTTATATGTCTATGATACAGACAGTGTTTTAAACAAAGGCAAGTAGACCAGAGCATTGAAACCTTTTTAAATTACTAAAATCAAATCCTATTAGGAAAAGTAACAAATTGATTTTAATATAGATGGCAACACCTCCATCAAATGGCATAATTAATTTTGTTTCAGAATTAATAACTATTGAAGAAGAACACAATTATGGTGTGGAAATAGAAGTTCCTCTGGAATGTCAGTTCAATGTGAGTTAAATCAGTCAATATTATTCAATAAATAATTATTCTCATTCATCTACATTTGTGAAAGAGCTTGAAATCCCTTATTCATATTCAATCCTAATTATTATTTTATATACATATCTCTCAGAAGTCATTGTCCTATAATGCATTCTTTTATTATATTATCACCAAGTATTGTTTATAATAACAGTTCTTATTTACAATTGTCATTACAGGATGACACTAGTTTAAATGGAGTATGGTCTCATTATACACCTACACAGCTGAGGAAGCCTAGAACAAACATATTGAGAAAGTTACCTCAAAGTTCTATTGAAGTTGGAGAAGATGGGTCGGTTTCAATAAATTTATTAGAGGAGGTTCAGAGTGCAGACATAGAAAACATTGCTGATAGTTCTCTGCACACATTATCCGAGACATTATCTTCCACTGCTGAGCTTTGTCCTGAAACTCCAGTGGCAAGACATAACTATCAAACTCCCAATAAAAGGCCTGCATTAAAGCCTATGACTGCTGATGAAATTGCACCAAAAAAGCATAAACCTGACAAGGAGAATTCCACTAGACACCAGGCAAGTAGAAGGAGACCCATCATCTCACTGGCGAAAAATGATGATCTGATGTCAAAAAGAGTAGAGGCCCTAGCAAAGGTGACATCTCATACAGAGGAGGAGCACCAGATTGTTATGGACATCCACCGTGAGAAACTAAGACAAGAAAAAGTTCGTACAAGAATACTCCTCTTTGAACTTAAGGTGGCTAAGAGACAGTTCAGAAATTGAAATCCTTAGGTTTTTAGTAATACACCCTCTGAAGGTGTTGGAATTTCCTAGTTTTTTGTTTTGTACATATTTCGGTTGACTATGACTGATTATTGTTTGTCTAGTCACAGTTCCCCTATTGGGTAGATTAATCCTTCTAGTTATTTTTTTAATGTGATATTTGTTGGGTTTTGCCTTCCTACAATAACTGTAGGTGTTGAATTTTTTATTTTATTTTTTTTAGTTATTTATGTTAACCATGACTAATTATTTTGTTTGTCTATATTACTCTATACAGTTTCCCTCACAGGAATAATGTCAATCCCTTATTTGTTAATCTGATGTTTGTAGTTTTGCCATTGTGTTGATTATTTTTTTTCTATACCATCCTATAATTTTTTTTCACAATTATGTAAAAGAATAAAGTTGCATTTGTATATGTCCAGTTTTTGACATGAATCCATTCTTGTGATGCCAGAACTGATTTTTGTATGGAAATATTGTACAAGAAAATGTAGTGTCCACAATTCAGATGTTGGAATTTTTGTTATTGATATTTGTCATTTAATAAAAGTCAGTAACTTTCGAACATGAGTTTTATCAGGTACCTGAACATTATCTCAAACAAATTTGACAAACTGAGCTGGTGAATCACAATATAATGACATTATGAAGTTTTTTTTCAGTGTAGAGAAAACCACTCATCTGGGTTTAAATTTTCACAAATAATAAACAATTCTCTTGAATTAATGTGTTTGTGAAAATTTAAACTCAGGAGAATGTTATTCTCATTAATAATGAATTTTCATTAGTTAAATAAATAAATATAAGCTAATTCAATTGTATATTCAGGAAGTACCTATTTGATCCATTGGGTATGAAAACAACCACTAATATGAAATAAGACCTATTATTCATAGTACTACAGCTAATGCCTCACTTCTGGATGTGGATCATTTCCTCGATTTCCTTCACGTTCCTCCCTTCTGTTCATTCCAATTTCCCTGTGTTGCAATTCCATTCTCACCAACCTGAAATGAGCAAAATGAGCATTAGCCTTGCTGATATAGAAATAGAAATTGTATAACATTCAATGATTGGAAACACCAACCTTGTGAAGTATTGATGTACCATGCCAAGTCTTTCTCGTTGCTCAGGATGATCCCTCCTCCTGTTCAAGGGCTGATGAATCCCTGCAATGGGATTTTCGCCCATATCACCCTGAGCCATTATAATTTCCCATGGTACTGGTAGGTTGGCTTCAAACTGAGGCTCAAATGGTGGAACAGCTTCTCCTCGTCTTCGTAAGATGTTATGAAGAACAGTTGTTGCTACAATTATGGGAAACACTTTATCCGAATGAACTCGAAGACCTAATGATAAAACAGGAAATCGCCTTTTCCATACTCCAAAACTTCTTTCCACAGGATTCCTGGTTCTTATTTGTGATTCATTATATAACTGTTCAGCAGGGCTCAAACAATTATCAAAGGGTGTCATCATATATTTTGTGCAGGAATATCCACTATCTCCTACTAAAACAGCATTTCCATATGCACCATCATCAAACATAGCTTTCAAGTTGGAATTCCGGAATATAGTAGAATCGTGAGTACTACCAGGCCACCTGGCAACTATGTCTGTGAATTCAAGGTTTGAATTGCATACAGCTTGAATATTGAGGGAAAAGTAGCCCTTCCTACAACGAAACAACTCTGCATTGTCACCACCTGAAAGCAAAATAAGTTGAAGAAATTGAGAAAATAATATCAGGGAAGGATTCACCTGGGGTATTAATTTTAACATGTGTGCAATCAATGGCACCCAAAACCCTAGGAAAACTGGCAATACTGAAAAAATCCATCTGTGTCCTTCGAATTTCCTCTGGAGTTTCAGGGAATTTGATATGAAGAGGACGGAGAGAGGCAATAGCAGCACTGACTCTATGTATTATTCTATGTGCTGTTGATTTACTGATTCCAGAGAAGTCTGCTACTGTGATTTGGTGACAACCAGTAGCATAAAACCTCAAAGTGCACAATAACTGATTCATTGGTGAAACAGAATCATTCCTGTGAAATAAATGAGAAATTAAAATTACAGGAATACCTCAACAACAAATTAAATATCCAACTACTTTGGCCTGCTGCAACTATATACATTTCACAACAAAATTGAAATATAATCATAAAACTTACTTGTCATTAGCAAATTCTATTTGGTCTTCGATTGACTCCAGTATCTGGAGCGCTGCTTCTTTTGAAAGTCGAAACCTTTTCTCAAAATCTTCATTGTCCAAGTTATGGAAATAATCTTCTCTTTCTTGAATCCATCGAGGACGTCGAACAACGAATTCTTCTTCATCACTATCACTATCATCTTCAAATACAAGATCGTAAAGTCTTTGGAATGCCATCGAAATTCGGAAAATTTTACATGCAGTTAATCTGGATCAACAAATAAACTCGCCAAAAATGGCCGATTTGCACGGAATCGCGATTGTTTGATTTAATCGGGCTTTGGAGCGTGGTGAAACGGTTCAATATGTTAATCTTGATCTGAAACCTCACTTAGAGTTAAGTAGAGATTAACGTTGTTGGTGAAACCGGGCCTTAGATTTTGTTGTTTGATAGTTGGAGTAATTAGTATTAATAATTGTACATATAATTATTTATATTTGTGATTGATAATGAGTGAAAAAAAAAAAGAACTGCAAATATGTCACCCAGTCAAAAGACGGAATTGATAAATTTTATGGATAAAAATCCAGAACTTCGGTCTGGAAAATTCACCAAAACTTTTACTTTTAAAAAGTCACAGGAGCTGTGGATAACGATTACAAATTCATTGAACAGTCTTCCTGGCGCTCAAAAAACATGGCAGCAATGGAGAAAGGTAAGTTTTGAAGAATTTGTGAAATAACTGATTTTCTTCAGTTGTACCCACTATCAATAATTGTTTTAGACGTGGCATGATCTTAAAATAAGCGCTAAAAGGAAAACTGCAGAGGTTAAGAAATATCAGAGAACCACAGGAGGAGGACCAGCTCTCCCGAATGAAAATTTATTAAATAATGAAGAAATCCAAGTTGTTAACATGATGGCTCCAGTTGCAATTGAGGGACACCTTGTAGCTGAATCATCAACATCTTTTGAATTTCCAGATTTATTGATGAGGAGGAGTTTGCTAATGTTTCGATAGATGAACACAATGAAGTGATTTTGCTGGGAGAAAATGAGGAAACTGCTTCTGACCATTTATATTATGCAACAGGTAGGTTAGAAATACATTTATAGCAAAATAAAAACTGTCATCAATCAGTTGCTTATGCCTCAGGCTGATACACACTGAAATCATCTGAAGAACTCTGTTTTTGTTATAAACTGTATTCTTTAAATTATATTACAAAACTTATTTAACCATTCTTATTTCAGAGAAGACGGATGATGGTAAAGAAAATATTGAATTGCCTTCAAAACCGAAACGTTCTACACGGAAAAAAACTTTAATAACATCTAGTGAAATTTGCATACTACCAAGTAAAAATTTGCATACTATATGGGACAAGTACTCGCCTCATCAGCCACAAGAAAAATGATATTTCTGAATCTGATCACTTGTTGTTATTAATGTGATTTCAGGAACACATGTAACCTACTGATATTAAACGCTTCATTAGGGACAGAATTTTTGTTTTATTGGCCTTAGTGTACATTTTACTTGCAGTTATACAACTGAATCATTGGATAGGTGGTCAGTTCGATAAGTATAGGTGACTTGTTTCACTTGGCCTCATAGAATACCTCACTTGTGGGTAGTGTACTTTTCACTTGGAGTTATGCAACGACATTATTGGCTAGGTGCTTATTATTTCAATAACTATAAATATCTTGATTCACTTGGCCTCATCTATGTCTTACCTTGGATAGCTTTCATCCCATCTTTGTTATCGGGATACACCAGACTCAGTCGAACTTTCTTCCTGTCTTCACTCCTAATTCACTTGGCATCATTCAAACAAGGATCATTTGATTCATTTGTAATGTATCATGCCTTATTTTCTTACAATACATTTTCAATTCACCATGAAATGAATAATGATTCAATGTCACCAAGAAATCAATGTTTCAGTTCATATCTTGCAAATGTTTTCTAAGTGACAATTATTAATAATATAGGATTCCGAGTGTACCATAAGGGTGGCCATCGGCTAATTAATAAAATTGATATATTTCTGTTTGAAATCATAATTGGCACTGTTCTATACGTTGTTCAATACATTATTCAGATGAATTGATGAACAGTTACTCGTAAAAAAATATGAACGTTGTGAGAAATAAAAAAAAACTAATGATTCGTTGAGGAAAGGAAACGAAAAATGTAGGTTTCCACCAGTTTTAATTGAACATGAATCCTACTATATCATGTCAATTCATCCTACATATCATCAGCAAAATACATGAAGGAGTTTTATTTTAGGACTCACTACTATGAATAACGTCATTTCTACACAATGATAAACTTTTTCTAAGTGAATAACAGATCGATAGAAAGTAAAACAGCACTATTGGTTGTCTATAACTCTCGGCCGCCCCCAAAAGGCATTCTGAATGGCACCTTCTATACCTCTCGTGGTGATGAGTCATACTTCCTCAGCATAATATAATGAATACAACACCAACAATTATTTTTCGATTAACCACGCGCACCAAATCCTCACACTGAACATACTCTCACGAAGTCTCGACAAAACTGACGCTAGTGACAGTAGTGACGCTGATGGATTCGGATATACAACACGAGAGGGCGACGATTATTCCCGATTACTGGGCAGGTGAACATGTTGTATTACCGTAGGTATATTGGGTTGTACCGCAGATAAACAATTGTATTGTGCTTGTAACACGAGTTTCTGTAGTTATTATATCCTTTTCAGAAACTCGAAGTTAATAAAGTATGAAATACACTTCACCAGCGCTTATAAAATGTTTTCCTGTGGCTATACGGAGTCATGAGTCAGGTACGCTCAAGTCGACATCGTGAACTGAAAGCTCCTCTTAAAAGTTGTTGAAAAGTGGGAAATAGTGACAGGAAATTTTTCAAATCGCGATCATGGTAAGACAATATCATTATTGACATTACCTGAATCGAAAATTGCCGAATAGAGATTGAAATACACACAAAATTCAATTGATTCAGAAAGTATTGTGTGTATATAAGTGCGAATTCCGCGAATGTACACGAACCACATGTAATAGTATATGGGCCAACAGCACCAATAGACAAATTAATACAATCTGTACAAGTACCTCAACTGCGAATGATAGCATGGATGAACTAAAAGCCTTCATCGCACAGCAGAATCAAATACTGAAGGACTCATTAACTACTCAAATAAATGATTTGAAAGAACTAGTCTCCAAAAGTGCAGGTAAAGTGAAACAGTTGGAGCAAGAAATTGAATATCTGAAAACTGAGAACAAAAAATTGGAAAGAGACTCGAAGGCAAATAATATATTAGTCTTCAACTCAGGTTACAGGGGAGGAAATTTACTGAACTACACACTGGAGTTGTTGAATACTAACTTGGACTTGAACTTGACAGATGCAGATGTAGACAACATTTACACCATCGGAAGCAGTGAAGAAAACAAGCCCATCGTCCTGAAATTTGTGAGATTCATAACAAAGTTAGAAGTATTGAAAAACAGTAGAAAGTTGAAAGGTAAAAATCTATCTATAGTTGAGGATCTCTCGAAAGAAGAAAGATCTGAAAGAAAAATGTTGGTAAACCACTTGAGAGAAGCACGAAGAAATAATAAAAAAGCTCATATTTTTCGAAATAAACTTTACATAGACAGCAAGGGTTTTACGTACTCAGAACTACTAGAACTACAAGAACAAGATTGCGAAGAAGTTTTCTCTGATGAAGATTTGTCAAATACACCATCTGCTGAAAAAGACCCAACAAACGTGACTACTACATCCCACAGTCAGAAAAGGACCACTTCATCACCTGCGGACCCGACTCGAGAGGAATCGACTAAGAAACAAAATATACAAGCTGGCCCAGGTATTAACAGAGAGCTGAGATCGACAGGAAAGCCGAACAGAGCAAAATAAGAAGAGAGAAGAAAGAAAAAAGAAAAAACTGTCAGTCTGATAAAGTTATCAAAGTAATACAGGTATCTCGTTTTTGTCACTTCAGATTAGGAAAAGATTTCTTATAGGGTGAATTGAATTAGTATAGATATAAACTTAATATTTTGTTCAGATATTTTGAACTTGTTAGAGAATAATTAATTATTTGCACTATAATCAATAAAGAAAAAAATGGATCCATACGTACGTGACGTCAATTACACACCCCTGGATACAGCGGAAATAGAGGATATCACTGATCTAAATAATCATGTAGGAATGTTGAGAAAAAATACCTTTAGGCTGTTTCACCAGAATATACGTAGTCTCTCAAAAAACATGGATGAATTGACATTTTTTTTAAGTTCACTTGTCACAGATGCCACGTTCAGATTGAAATCTGTGGCGATTCGGGGTGACTCATGCCAAACTTGTCATAAGTTATACCTATAGGTTTAGATGTTGGCTAGCTCAGTGTAGATTGGGAGTGGAATGCTCACCCTGTATAGTAATAAACCTTGGTAGGACAAACTCGCATGAAATGATACTAGCTGGTGTATCATATGACAAATATATTATGGAAATATAAAATAATAGTAAAGATATAATATATAAGTAATTAATAGTACAAGGCACCTAGTAAGATGAATCTTTAATAATAATTTGTGTACTAAACTGCAAAGATTGATTCCTTATCCTTATTATCACAAAATGTTAGTCCATCAAGAGACCCTACTATATAAGAAATAAATAACTGATATTAACTAACCGTTTCAACTGATGAAATATTATCACAAGATTAATATCTCATTTTATTATCTTATTTCAACAACTATCTAGTAACTAACCAGTAAATTACCAGAATATTATCACAAAATCTTAGTTCATCAGTACTAATGCAACTGGCATAAGACACTATTATCACAAAATTTTAGTTCACCAAAGTAATGGTCCTGCCTACTACTTGATACTCGACGTATTATCAAACTAAATAATCAACACAGCATTATCTTGTGTGGAATACTTGACATTTGGAAATATCAACCAGTGTATATACCAATATACCACCTATAAATGTGCAGATTATAGTGAGTGCATGAATGTATAAAGATCAATGGCAAAAATAAACAATAAGGACTTTAAAAACAAACAAGGTATATATGTATAAGTTTACCTGTCCTACCACCTGACAATTGTATTTCTACTAGTGATATGGGGCCCCTCAGTAGCGCTACTGGAAGTTCACAGGTTCATCATCCAAGGTGTAGGTACAAGGAGATAGTGGAGGCAGAGGTATAAACCAATACAAATACCAACGATTAGAACGAAAATAACAAATATAGGCATCACACGAATTTGTACAGTACAACGAGCTTTCTAGTTTCCATAAAAATAATATTGTGGTGAAGTTGTAGTGCCTGGGTGACCAACCTCAGGAACGTTAACTGCCACTGTTGGGACCTGATGTGCCGCTGGGCGAGGTCCTAATCTTACATTTAAGGTTACCTGATGGTACTGGTAGTGCGAGGTACCTTTGAGACGACTATGATACCTGGAGTGCAGCAGTCGAGACTTCAGGGTGGCCTCGATGTCGTTAAAGCCTGTTGGAGTACCGAAGGTGTAATGGGGGCCACGAATGTGCTCTCTCGACGTGAAATGGAGAAGGGCTCAGGTGAATGTCGCCTACTCTTCAGAACTACTCATGAATCGAATTCTTTTATTGTATGGTGTATGGTATCGAATGTTCTCGAATCTCAGAGAGGTACTAGAAGGCCTTAGATGTTGTTCGGCCTTTTTTTTAAATTGAATAGAGGAATTGCTCTGAAAGCAAAAGTTCTCCTCGTGATGCCAAGGTGTGAATGCCTGATGGCAAGATGTCGGCCGATATTCTTCGGTTCCCGTCGATTTTACCGCAAAAATCGTAATTAATAAAGATATAACCTAGATCTGACCAACTTTTCCACCCTAGAGTAGGTACTCTTCATTTGACTATATATATATCCGTCCTCCAGAGTCCCATGCTGCAGACAAGGAGACAGAGATAGAGTTCTGCCTACGTGCGGTCCTGGTTCATTCGAAGTACGGCCCGAGAGTCGAAATGTCACGCCTCCGCTCGTTATGATCTGAGGTTCCGTCCGTCAGTTCGTCCCGCCCGAAGTTTGTGATCGAGCTGTCGGTCAACATCGGTGGCTGCGAATGGAGGAGTGAGAAGTTGGTTATTGTATGTTGGTTGTATGAGATGTCTCAAGACCTGCGAGGTTATACTAACGCAATGTTGATTTTCGACTGTTTACAATTTTTACGATGACCTAAATAATATCTACATCAAACTTGAACTCGATTTCAGAAGACTAGGAGTGGATAGACCTCAGGTGGGTTTCTGATATGTATTAGTATATTTCTTAATAATTCCTATATTGTAGAGTCGATATTAATGAAGTATCTTCATGTTTTAGGTTGGTTCTCGACTTCTGATATATGGGCTATCCTGCACAAGATGATCAAGAGAGTTGATAGAAACTGAGAAAACCATCAAGGAAACCTACCACGACCTCCGTCTGATAAATGTAGAGTGCTTCTGTGATAGTTCTTGTCGTTCAGAGCTCATAGAACAATGATTAATATTTTCGTTGGTATGTTTTTCTCAGGCTGTGCGAACTATATTCAGGCAATAAATGATTCTAAGGTGATTTATTGTTTGATTAATTAAGATTTGATTGTTGTTGTTGAAAATGAAATTGAAACCGTAACACAGATTTTGATTGTATTGTCCTAACCGAAACCTTCAGAATAAATGATATAAATCTTCATAAGTTGTCAAACTACACCAGCATATACAGCGAAGGTGATATAAATAAAAATGACGGGGTAGTGGTCTATTTGAAAGAATCATTAACATATTCATCAAAAATTGTACTGGTAGATGAATGTAATTGTATACAGATCAGAATATCGTTGGATAATCAGAGATATATTCTGATCACCTCAATATATAGACCACCAAGTACAAATCCTGTGAATTTCGTATCTTGCTTGCGACAGTATCTGAAAATAACAAACAATATATTAGTCGAAAAGCATATTATTGTAGGGGATATGAATTTGAATTTACATGAAGAAAGCGAATTGATTTTCGAATATCTAGACAACTACAGTGAATTCAATTTTATATCTGCTATTAACAAAGTCACTCGTGTGCATGGAAATACTGCAAATTGTATAGACCATATTTTTATAAAAAGTAATGCAGATGATGTTCAGAATAATAGTAATTCTATCGTATTCGACACAAACATTACTGATCATAAAGCAACAATTATCTGTTTCACTACAATAAAAAACACCAGTCCGAAATCTAATGAAATAGCTTTCAAATATATCGACTATAACCAACTCAAAATTGATCTAAGTAACTATAACTGGGAACATTATTTTCAACTGGAAGATGCCCAACAACAAGCAACGCATTTAATACAAATCATTAATGATTATATCAGCAAGAATACCAAAATAGTAAAAAAGGCTAGAAATGAAATCAAACGTAAGCCATGGATAACGTCGGGCCTAGTTAAATCCATCACTAGGAAAAATAAATTATATCGAGAACACAAACAAAATCCATTCAATGCTTAAGTTAGAGACAGATATTATGAATATCAAATACATACTGAAAAATTGATAAAAAGGGCGAAGCTAATGTATTATCAAAGTCAAATTACGAAAAATAAATATCATTCAAAAAATCTATGGAAGGTTATATCAGACTTGGCTGGTAGTGAACAGTCTCAACGAATCGAAAATATAGTTACAGAAAATAATACTATTCTTGAAAATAAATGTGACATTGCGAATTCTTTCAACAACTACTTTGCCAGAGTAGGCGAAATATATGCCAACAAAATTACTAAGCCCCCCACAAGGGAGCCACTGCGTGAACCCTTAATAAATTCATTATATATTTGTCTCCAGTTGAGAACGAGGAAATGATCGATATAATAAATAGTTTGAAATCAAAGAAGTCACCAGGACATGATCAAATCCGGTCAGAAACAATCAAAAAAATAGCTAGTGAACTGATAATTCCTATTGTTTTTCTAATAAATGACATATTCCAAAGTGGTATCGTCCCACACGAATTCAAATTAGCAGTTATAACACCGATATATAAAAAAGGGGAAAAAAATAAAGTATCGAATTATAGACCAATTTCAGTAATGACATCTTTGACAAAAATTTTCGAAAAATGTATCAAAAATAGACTAACAAATTTCTTGAATAAACATGATATTATTTCAAACCGCCAGTTTGGATTCAGGGAGAACCTGTCAACAAATGATGCAATTTGCGCGCTGCTAGGAGAGGTTTATAAACTTGTTGATGGAGGTAAGCCTGCGCTCTGTGTGATCCTTGACCTTGCCAAGGCCTTTGATACTGTGAATCACCAGCAGCTGTTGGAGGCCTTGGAGGATATTGGAATACGTGGAGTCGCACTTGACCTATTCAAAAATTATCTAGCTGACAGAAAACAAGTTGTAAAAATTGGCGACCATATGAGTGAAGCAAAATGTCTACAATACGGTGTTCCACAAGGAACGGTCCTTGACCCACTATTGTTCTCAGTATACCTGAATAATCTACTGACTCTGCAGTATACTGGCAAAATTATCAGTTTCGCCGACGATACAGCTATTTTGTACACAGCTGATAATTGGATAACACTAAAAAAAAAAGCTGAAGATGATTTAAGCAACATATTCGACTGGTTTGGACACAAGCTATTGACCGTCAATTTTGAAAATACATTCTTCCTACCCTTCTGTAGCTATAGAAATGGGTTACCCGACTTCAATACATTGAATGTGAATAACCACCATCAAATAATTGAAATTAAATCGACTGATCGAATGAAATATCTTGGTATCACAATAGATCCACACCTGAAATGGAATATTCATGTCTCCAATATAACAAAAACATTAAGGTGCTTGTTATATAAATTCAAATATTTAAAGAAAATCCTAGACATAGCTCACCTCAAAACAGTGTATTACTCACTCGTAGAATCCCGACTCCAATATGCGATCCTTAGCTGGGGAGGAGCAGTTAACCTCCACCTCAATCAACTGAAGATACTACAAAGGAAAATATTGAGAATAATATACGGCAAAAGTTATACCTACCCCTCTGAACAATTATATAGTGAAGCTCGTATCCTGGACATCCGACAAATATATTGTTTGAAAATTCTTATTTATATATACAAAAATAAACATACTTTCACAAAAATAGACCATACTTACCCAACCCGACTCAAGATTAGAGACCATTTAAAAATAACCTTTTTCAAGAAATCTCTTGGGCAAAGATGTTATCTGCATCTCACTACAAAAATTTTCAATTCACTTCCAGATATGTATAAAACGTATTTATACACAATACACTCAATATCATTATTGAAGAAATTGCTAAAGACGTATCTTCTATTAACTGATAGAAAAATCATACATGAACTATTAGAGAATTAATATGTAAGCATAATACCCAAATCATAGGATAATCATAGGTTATATAATCAAGGTTTGTTTGAATTATGCCTCTATTTAATACTTCACGAAGAGTTTATCGTGAGTCAAATTTCATCCAATATTTTTATTTTTCTGTATTTACATAATTTGTAAGTATATATTATTTTGTTGCCAGGGTTCTCGATATGAAATATATAGTATTATTGTCAATAGCTCACATTATAACATATATGATATGATGTACATAAGAATTACATACTTCCATATATTACTGTAATTCTCACTCTTAGTATAAAATTGCTTATTGAATCTTACATATCGTAATAGATTAACTACATTAATAAATATAGAAATACATATTAAAACAATATCATTTATAAATAATTCACCATAAGAAATGAAATACAACTATTAGTAATGTCACGCAAATTATGAAATACCCATGCACGACCTAGTAGGTTCTAATGGGATTTCTGTTTGTCTACATACATATAGATATTCATTTTGTAATATTGAAAACATGTAAAATTATGTATTACTGTATCGCTGTATGTAAATAAACCTTATTATTATTATTATACAGAGTGAATTATCTAAGATGAAAACTATTTGCTATAGGTGGATGAAATTATAGCTACAAGTTCATGCGTTCAGAATTATCATTTTACTAGAGGCTGAATTAAATTGTTTCTGGAATAGGTATTATTTTTCTTATCCCGATACAAAACAAGTCAGGAAAACATTTTACTTGGACCATTTTTTTCCGTGTACAAAAAAATTGTTTCAAGTGCAAAGATTAAATCAAACTATAGCAGCAACTGAAAAGATGGCAGAACAAAATGAAAAAAGAATAGACCAAAAAGGACTATATGAAGCTCAAAAATTAAAACTATATGAACAGGATATTGAAGTTAAAAAGCGTATAGCTTCAGCACTTGAAAAAATTGCTCAAAAAATGTAATATCCCTGCTGAACAGTTCTATTGTGATTGTATTTTTTGTGTATTTTTTCTGATTTATTATCAAGAATTAATTTTTTATTTGTTTTGGTTATGATACAAGGATTAATCTCAGTACAAACAATTCTTAAGAATTGTCTTCGCCTATGTTTCAGGTTGTGAATTTTTGTTTCATTTATTATTAAAAAACTTCTTGTCATGTACTACTGTGATATATAAATAGTACTTATTTAATAATGTTTTGTTTTCGTTGCAATATCTAGAATATTTTTCATTTGCTTTTGTTATGATCATAGGTTTAGTTTCAATATTGACAATCCTTAACAATTTTTTTCACGTATGTTTCTGTTGTGAATTTTTGTGTTATTTATTATTAAGGAACTTCTTGTCATGTGTGACTGTGATGAGTATTATATAGATAGTACTTATTTAATAATTTATTGTGAAGTCAAAGTTTGGGACAAACAAAAAAACTTGATATTTTAATTAATAAAATGTATTATGAAAAATGGTGTCTAATTACATGTTGTTGCATTCTTCTTCCTCTGGCTAAATCTTCGTTTACTATTTTCAATTAGTCTTCGCATGTCATACATCCCATAATCTAAATCAATGTCATCCTCGACTTGGACAATGGGTACAGCATTATCAATACACATGTTGTGTAGAATACAGCAGCTGTTAATTATTTTGCAGCAACGTTCTGGAGAATAGTGAAGTACACGGTGCTTCAATAAACAACGAAATCTGAGTTTTAAAACTCCATTACATTGCTCAATTAAAGACCGTGTACTTCTATGGCTTATGTTATATCTGTCCTCGGGGGAGCCTTGCAGAGCATTGGCTATTGGTGTTAATAGCCATGGCCTCAATGCATAACCAGAATCACCTGTAACAATGAAGAGTGTTAAATACTTATTTATACTCTCCAGTCCTCCGGTTTACAAAATATATAATGTTGGGCAAGAAAGGTTTAATTGGTAAGAAACAAGTTTTTGTTATAAGTATGTAATTCTAAAAATGATGTAGTTTCACTCTGGACATTTTTAAAACTGGGTCAGTAAAATATAAAAAACAGTAAATTACCCAAAAAATAAACTGATGTATTTCCATTTTCATACAAATTCTGTATGTAGGTTAAAGCATTGCTATTGTTCCATATAAATGAATCATGACTGCTACCAGGATATCTTGCACACACATTAGTAATTTTTAAATCGGAATCACAAACCTAAAAAACTTTTATGTACCTAGCACAAAATTAAAGTAGATTGTGTAATACTTATATACCAATTGTACATTAATCGAATGATATCCCTTTTCTATTGACATAATGTACTTCATTTTGTATACAAGGGGGATAGATTGCAGTATGTGTGCAATCAACACATCCCACAACACCAGGAAACCCAGTTTTACTATAAAACCTAAACAAATCTTTATAATTATTTGATAAAAAAGATAAACTGAGTATGAACTTACTTATTGCGACACTCTCTTAATTCATTGAAGTTTCTTGGTAATTTAATGTACTCATTAAATAAATCAGGATTATTCAACACATCCGTTATTTCCCGAACGCAATTGCTGACAGAAGCTTGGCTTACACAATGGCTTAAGTTTTGGCCAATATCAAGTTGGTAGCTGCCTGTAGCGAAAAAGCGTAACGCTACTAAAACCTAAAATTCTATTTAGATTCTATATTCTTAATATTTTCAACCAAGTAAATTACCTTTCTAGCAACAGTCAACCCATATGATTTTATAGGGGCATCTATGTAAGGCTCCACTAAATGAATTAGGTCCTGCGTCAACTGCTTTGTCAACCGATAGTGCCTAATAAATTCAATATCGCTAAATTCCTCAAAAGGATTTCTTAATTGTTGGATTCGTCTTCTCCTCGGCCTATTTCCTAAAATTTCGGCCTCTTCCAACGCTGCTAAACCCGCTAAATTTATCATATTATTGAACATGTCTACTTTTACTATCTTTGTTTCTGTTAGGTTAGGAATCAAAATATCAAATATCAAACATTTAGTATATGCGAATTCACCAAATTCGCACACCTTTGACCATGCGATGTATTTCCGCAGAATGAATTCGTCTACGAATATTGATCATTCTAGAACACGTGATTTTGACATGGTTTCTCGAGGGGCACACAAACTATCTGTTAGGTTACCTTTGATGAGCATAGCCCTGGCCATCCCTGCCACATCCACAATGTTATAACAGTTTCACCAAGCAAAATTATGAAATTCTTTCTGGTTCCAACTCGGATTCCAAGGAAAACGATCCCACTACTTCTGGTTTTATATGACAAATCTTGACAAAATACAATGTTTGCCCCTCAGCAATATGTCAAATGACGTAATTCTGGAATGATTAATAGCAGGCCTCAGGGGTCAGGAGCAGTGTTGTTCTTGTCATTACTTTTGTAATAGATCTATCACTATTCTACGGAGATTGTTACCATATTACATTTTGTCATTAATCTATTACTATTTGCTGTTAGCAGCAAAATATGATGTTTTGTTACTAAAAAATCTATTTCTGTGTTCAGAGGATAATTATGTTCTGCTCTATGAGTCTATGTTCTATATTCATGCCATAAGTTCTGTGTAACCTCTGCCTCATTCCTGTCAAAAATGTCTGATTTGTGCGATATAGTTTGATTAGAATGACATTCAGAATGTCAAATGTCAGATTTTTAGGATCTATTACTTTTTGATACAAATCTGCTACCATTTTCCAAGGAAAAAATCCATATCAGACCCAGAGGAACAACAACTAATAACCAGCGTTGCCAGAGCTACTCCGATTGAAGTAGATCTACTACTTTTAATCGTATTCTACTCCACTACTCCAAATTACTGATTTCTACTCCCATCGGACGTAGGGGTGAGTCACGAACAGTGCCATTACACTCAGTGCAGATACTATTAGATTCTGTCTAGACTTCTCTAGCCACATAGTTTAATGTTATCAATGACAACAAAGAGGAGTTATCTCTGGCTTAACCTAAATCTAATTATTCTCTTATTTTTTTTGGACGGGACGTTTGGGGTTGGTTTGGGGTGAAGGCACGGTCGATAATGGCTGCCTCAGCTGGGCGATCGGAGTCAAGTGTCAAGCGCCATTATTGTACTAATTATAGTTTGTACTTTAACCAGTTTGTAGTAGTAAGGGAAGGGAAGTTGTCTTGAGGTCAAATCATGGATGAATTCTTCATGATCATGAACTTTTCCATCTTTATTCAATAATGGACAAGGGGGTATTTGTTTCTAGTTTTTAGACTTATGTTTTATGTGAGATGACTTTAATGACTCAATAAATCATGTTTTTCATGATGTTCTAACAGCATTCTCAATTTCTCACATAACTACATTCATATTTTGCCCAACCTAAGAACATCATTACTGTATATATAAAACTAATGAATTTACTTCATAATCAAATGCTATAATTTTTGCGGGTATGCGGGTAAGAGACTCCTTCTGGTTTCGGTTTTGGAACAACATTCGCTCACAATGACATTGACAGCTGAATAGGGAGATGAAAGATCCTTGATCAGTACTACACTCCACTGTAGTCAGAATCTAATCCACTTATAATCCCAAATCTACTACTATTTTTCGGCATGCTGTGGCAACACTGCTAACAACACTGGTCAGGAGGTCACGTGTCACCAGGGTTGCCAATTTGTGAGTTATAACTCACATTTGTGAGTTATTTCAGGGACTGTGAGTGATTTTGTGAGTTGATGGCCAATTGTGAGTTATTTGTGAGTTATCTGAGGTCAGTGACATTTGAGTCGGAAATCCACGTGTTAGAGACAGTAATTTATTTTTTCATTCATTTCTCATTCATTC
This sequence comes from Phaedon cochleariae, assembly GCA_918026855.4. NCBI lineage: Eukaryota > Metazoa > Arthropoda > Insecta > Coleoptera > Chrysomelidae > Phaedon > Phaedon cochleariae. The sequence goes on from OU896711.1 coordinate 40,138,593, forward strand.
GAAAATGTACGCGCCGCCACTGAAACTTCAACGTTCATGAACAGGAAAAATAGAAGAAGACAGTGACAGGACGGACAGGGTGACAAGTGACAGTCTGACAGCACAGCTGACAGTATGACTAGTATGACGTATGACGTATGACAGTATACGAGAATACGAGATACCTGCAGTGCTTGATGTGCTGTGCACTCTGCATTCATTAATTAATTTTCAATTTTTTTTACAAATGTGAACAATGTGATAATAATGTGACCTGTTCTGTTAATTTTTCATATATATATCATTATGTATATGTAGTCCTAGTTTGTTTTTATTGAGATGTGTATCTCAGTTTCTATTCAATTTCAAATGTTTATATCAAATGTTTTTTTTATGTTGGAATCATTTGGATATCATTAGGTTCTTGTCCATGATTTGAAGAAGTAAACATGATTTTTTTGTTATTATTTTGGGATACATTGAATGAATAAATTTTTTTTCCTGTTATTTGTTTCTATATTACTATGAGAGTATTGTTATTAATGTTATTTTGTATTTTCGATTTTCGGTCTCAAGCTCATGGAGTCAAGGAGCTGGCGATCTGTCACTGTCATCTGTCAAAACCCTGTCCTGTTTTTTGACAGTTGAGAGTATTTGTGGCAGAAAAAGGCAGACGTTATAAGTTTGTTATCAAATTTTCCTTTATTTTGTATCATTCATTTATGAAAAAATCTGCCTTGATGTTGATATTTTGATGGTTGTGAGTTATTGTGAGTTATTTCACATTTTCTTGTGAGTAAATCATAGTACACCTGTTGGCAACCCTGCGTGTCACGTTGGTTGATGTCTGAGTTTGATGATAGATATGATGTGATGTTGAAGGTTGTAGTTTTTGTTATTTCGTGAAAGAAGTGTTAAATTCTACATACATTTTTTTCTTAAAAAGGAGAGGTGAGTAACTTTCATTCACAATATTTTATTCTTTTCCGTATATGTTGGTAATAATCGTGATTCGTGAGTTCATCATAACCTAACATTTTTCACCAACCAACTGCCCCAACTGGGTGCTTTTGCTTTTTCCACTCTGTTGTAACAGTTACAACAATTCAACATGCATTCTTGTGAAAAGAACTTCAATTCGTTGTCCATTCGTCAATAAGACATATTATTAATTGATATATTTCCATACTTTTGGTCTGTTCATAGCATCTCATTTATGTTTAATATAAATTTAACACGATTTAACAGCTCTATTCCCCATATGGACTAAATCAAATATAAGTTGAATGAGATTCTATGAACCCATTATAGTGAAAGGAATGCTTGAACTCCTAAGTTTAAATCAAATATTAATTAAATATATGTTATTTCTATGAACAGATCACTTGTGTTAACAGTAATAATGATTAGTTCCCATGTTCCAATGAAAGGTGGTCACAGGCTTCCTCCAACAATTCATATAATAATAATGAGTGCTTTGCTTCAGAACTGAGAGATGATTTCAATGTAAATAATAATGAAGCAGCAAACTCTCATGAAAACTCTGGAGAATTTTTCAATTTTGATCCATGAATCTAGTTATTGTGACCTGAAGGTGAAGTTGGATCATGAAAGTAAAGATGAAAGTAGTGAAATAGGTGTAAAAGTGAATTCACCAAATTCATTATCATATGATATGGCAAAATGGTTTATCTCACAGGGTTGCCAGCAGTCTGTTGAAATTGTTGAAGAGCAATGGACATAATGAGTTACCCAGTGATGTGAGAACCGGTGGGAACTATTCAAAGTACCCCTAAAAATACTTATTCTCATAATATGAGGAAAGGGTGGAGGGAGCTCATTATATTTTGGTCTTGCAAATGGACTTGTATGCTCTATTGAGAGGTACTATTAAATTATTTCAAAGAAAAAAAAATAGATACTAATGTGGATGGTTTAACTATTGCAAAAAGTTCCAGCAGTCAGTTCTGGTCCATACTTTGTTCACTTGTTAGCAGTGACTTCATATCAAAACTTTCCACTATTGCAATTCCCAAATCAAAACATCTTCCATTACAGCAGGATCACTCCTTTCTTGATAATAACATATATTCACCTCCAAATGATGTTCATACTAATCACAATTTTCATTCTAGATTATTAAATTCATCCTCTTGCCAGTCAATGACTCAGAAAGCTCCTTCTTGAACCAGGGCCTTGAATACAATTCAAGGAAACACAAAAATGTCAAGAACTATAGGTTGTTAATTGAATGTGAACAAGTTATCGAACAACAAAATTTCTCAACAAAGACCTTTTAAGAAGCCAGGTTGCTAGATCATTGAACAAATTTTCAATTCACCACTCAACACTCATTTTCATAGTTCATATTTTCTAGTCTCTAAAAATATTCAGAGAGAAGTCTCAGACCACAATTTAGTTGTTACCAAAGCAGACAAAGGCAATTGCATTGTAATTTTAGATACACCATACTATTTAGATAAAGTTCATCAATTTTTGGATTCAGATAGTTTTTCTGAATTGAATTTCGATCCCACTTCATAATGTCTCTCAATGCCTGCATAGATACTATCAAGTTTTATAATTCCTCTAAATTAATGCCCATGAATTCTTCTACCCACCCCTCTACTATATGGTTTGCCTAAAATACATAGAAAACATGTCCTAATTAGACCTGTTGTTTCCTATTGTAATTCGCCATCTTCAAAACTAGCCCTTTGGCTCAACCGTTTGTTAAAAGACCTCACTAACTTCCATAACCCTTTTTCTTTGAAAGAACTCATCCGATCTTCATGACAAAACCAAAAACTTTAATATTTCTAAAAATGCACTCCTCTTGTCATTTGATGTTGTAAACTTGTTCCCCAGTGTCCCCTCAGAGGATTGTGTCAGGTTAGGTGACAATCTTTGGTTTAAATCTGATATACCTACTTTTCACACATCGAACATATGCCAACTGGTAGATATGGTTTTAAAAATTTTTTTTTGTTCAATTCAATGATTCATTTTTCAAACAAATCACTTGCCTTGCTATGGGAAGCAACTTTTCCCCCTTATTATCTGAAATTCTCCCCCACGATTTGGAACTTGAACTGAAACTTCAATTTATTCCACAAAATCTGTTTTCGGTTGTAGGTATGTTGACAACTGTCTGGTACTTTTCGATGGTACACTAGATGAAGTGAATCTCCTTCTAGATTTCTTGGATAATCTACATCCGGCTATCAATTTCAACATGGAATTTGCAGTCAACAATGCTCTTCCATTCTTTGATCCACTTATTAACACAGGTAATGACAAATTCAGTTTTTCCATTTACAGTAAAATGACTCACACTGACACAGTAATCCCCTTTTCTTCTTGTCATCCTATCTGTCACAAACTAGCTGCTCTTAACTCCCTCTTTCACAGACTTCCCAACATTCCAATGAATCCATCGGATTTCAATAAAGAAGTGAACATTATTAAACAAATTGGTCATACCAATGGGTATCCACCCCATCTTATCAGTAGAATATACAACAAACTTTACCAAAAATCTCTCAACCATTGTCTGATACCCCTTGATAGTCCCAGAACTTTCTTCTTCTCAATTCCTTTCATTGGAAAAGTATCGAATAATTTAAAAGACATCTTCCATTGATTCAGTACAGACACTGACATTTCCTTCTAAACTTTGAACACAATTTCACACAGTTTTGTTGATACTAAAGACAAGGAACCCCCTTTTTCAAGATCAGGTGTTTACAAGATTTCTTGTTCAGAACCCAATTGCCATGCTCAATACATTGGTCAGACTGGTAGAAGGGTTCAGACTAGAGTTAATGAACACATTAAACTTATAGATGAATTTAAAAATATTACCAGAGATGATGAATTTAATACTGTAAGTTTCTTTGCTAACCATATCGTCAATTCTCAACATTCCTTTGATCCGAATACTGATCTGAAAATTCTACATATTTGACATAGGAGCAATTTATTGAATTTGATAGAAGTTTTTGATATAAATGCTTCATTGAAGGATAAAAATGTGTTATCTCAAACTCATTTTGACTGTCAAAAATTGTTTAATGCCTTATTTTTCTAAATTTTCGGTCGTAATTGTTTTCCTACCTTGGTCTCCAAACCTAAATTCTAAATTTTATACTCTTGTTGATCATAGTCGCGCTACCTTCTATTTTTGTATTCTAATTATTTTACGTTGGTCATGGTTCTGTTATGGATATCATAGAAGTCTCGGTCTTGTCACGCATCACTGCTGACAGCTGTGATTTTTGACGTTGGCTGTCAGTTTTGGATTCTGACTTGACTTGAAATTTCTCCATGGTTGTCTCTGTTCACAGCATTATGTAAACAGGGAGAGTTATGGAGGAAAATCGTATTCGGCAGGCAGAGCAAGCACTGGCGAACAGGCCTCATTTGAGAAGTCGATTGATTTTTATCAATGATTTTTATTCAATATAATCAGCATGTTTCTCTCGGATTTTTTCAATCATTCTGTGATTGCATGCTGTTACCGAATCTACGGGGTCGTTGAGCAAATATCTGGGGTACAGGGCCTCAATTTAAATAATCATACCTGTTACTTCATTTGAAACTATTTAAAAACTATAAACATGTTCTATCAACCGTTTTACCATGCTTATTATAAGTATGTTTTTGCCTTTTTCTTCTCCACGTGAGTACCAATTTGTTTTACTTGATATACCTACTTATTGTTTCATTGTTCTTTGTAGAATGATTTCTTTCTGGTTGATAATGGATATCCTTCGGGTCCGAAACACGTCCCCCCTTTCTTGAATTTGATATTAAACGTTGTGGAGACGACTTGGAGAGTTTTCATTATATTTTATTGAAATATTTCATGGGTTCTAGAAACCGAATAATGTTATTTCAGTTCTACAAACTCCCATTGAGGAAGCTTCAGTTATTTAAGTAGACGGAATAATCTCGGGTATAATATTCAAAAATAAACCAGTTCAAGTAAAAATGAATGCCATAATAATTATGTGATGCACCAACAAAAGGAATAAAACATCATTAAGGATATTTTGGATGTGGAAAATGTATCCAAGAGGATGTCTTCCTTGAAAATCCAGTGGTGTTTCGAGATGTTAGTGCTACTCTTTGCACGGATCAGTCAAAAATCATTGTCAACCTGAAAATCACACTTCATCACCAGACTTTGAAAATCTAAATACATGCACCTGATAATATGTTTAGGTGTTATGAAATGGTTGTTAATATTTTGTTTGGGTGAGAGGAAGAATGAATCTAAGAATAAAAAAAAACATTGTTACCGTTAGTCATTGACAGATGTTCTTAGGTGAAACAAACTGTTAGATAGATCTGCTAGAAGTGTTCTGGAGGTAGACTGATGGAAAGGTACAGAGTTCAGGCAGTTTATTTTGTATACTGGCATTTTCATCCTCAAAGATATCTTGCCTTGACCATATTATGAGCATATCCTATCAATTAGTATTGCAATTGAATCGCTTATTTCAGAAACAACCTAAGTCACTTTTTGACAGTTTTCAGGAGGTGAAAAAAAATTTCTGCAAGTTTATCTGAGTATTTTGAGTAAAACAGGTGCTTGAGGTTGAAAGTTTTCCACTATTGTGAGAATATACAGTAAACAAAATGTGATATGAATATTCACAAATTTTGAAAAAATATATCAAAAAGTGGACTAAGGTTGTTTCTGCAATAAAACACAGGTTTCAAAACAAATATTTTTATTATCCAACTATTTCAATAGGATATAGCTTAATTTGTGGCTTTCTTGGTTTTTTCCTTAGTTTTTGATGTTTGAATAATGTTTTCATAAAATGGTTTGAATGGTTCCTTCACCCATTTAAGCAAAGTTTTCAAGTTGTCCTTTTTGTCTTGTGTTATTGGTATTGGATTCTTATATGCCTTTTGAGTTGGCATTTGAACTGGGAAATCTCTTGTTTTTGGAAGAGAAACATTGAAAGAACTCCATGTCAAACCATTGATGTATTCACTAGCTCGAATACATCTGGGCAAATCAGCACTGTAAACAAAATGATGTAATTTGGAAATCATGAACTGAACCCGCTTATCTCTTGTCAACTTTTCTGTCTCGGTCGACGCACATGCAGACTTATAATGCCTAGGCCACCAGTCTTTGACATTTATAATATTTTTCCTTTCAATCTCATAGACAGTGAATAAGTTTTGGGCACTTGCCGTAATAATGATTTCTGTATACCTATGAATGTCATAAATTCTGTCAAATCTTCACAGTTTCCTCTTAATGACTCCAAAAGTACAGTCACAGGGAAGAAATGAGTGACCTCGAAGCGGGAAAAACTGCTGAATCTTTTGAAACCTGCCTGTATCAGTTAAAGCCAGACAGATTCTTGTAACACAGTGATCCTTGTTTTGGCCTGGGCAGTTATCAGAAAACAGGCGCAGCTCAGTTACATCTGGTCCAATATATGTTTCAACATAATCTAATAGAAAGCTGCAAATTTCATTAGGGCTCTTCCGTGCTTCCACTTCATGGTAAATATAAAGAACGGATTTTCTTTACTTGATATTACTGATGCAAAAAATATTAACGGTAAGCTGAGACAGGTAAAATAAGTCTTGTACTGGTATTAAAGGTAGTTGAAGGATCTGCATAAAATCGAATGCGAGTGCTTCTACATCATTTCTTTGTTTGCATTCCTGAACTTGATTGTTTAGGGCAGTGTAAATTTTTTTACTTCGGCGGCAGTGTACGGCTTTTTCAGCAACAGCTACTTTTTTTGCTGCGTCACCAAGGCTAGGGCTTTTGATTTTCAAATTAAGCTCCTCGCACACTTTGCATGTGTCAATTTGTGGCCTACCAAAATGTAGGTTGAAATTCTCATGGAAAAATTTATTGTAGTAACTGTACTTCACTGTACTCTCAGGGTACTCTTTCATGAACAATTTATGCATTATTTTTGTATTGAGCTTCGCATAAGTACTTAGATTCCTTACCTGAGTAATGAGACTCTTCCACTGGAAATGTATTTATGTGCTTATGGATGAGTTCCCTGGTTTCAGCATCAATAATGTTCCGTTTTATATTTTGTCCCCTTTTATCTTTGGGTATCACACCAGCTACCAAAAGTTTTTTATTCCCTTTAGTCTTTCTCTTCCAATAGCGTGAATACTTCCAAAAGCACCTTCAAAAACTTTTTTGTTAATCTGACCAACTTTAATAAAAAGATTGTAGCTTCTGGCCCTGTCGTTACCACTTTCACTACGTTTTCTTCTTCTAGACACTTCTCTTACTACTATTAATCCTTGTAGATATATATCATTCTTTGTTGTCATGCCATAAAAATTACTAAAAATAATGTTCCTTTGCTCTTCATTCACACATTTGAGTGGACACCTAAAAAATTATATTAATTTACAAAAACCCAATTTCTGTTTATCTTACTTGCAGCTAGGTCCTACTTGCTTTGCTTCCCTGATTTTATTCTTATAGCTAGTATATTTTTGCCCTTTAACTCTAGAGTTTCTGATAACATTATGCTGATATTCATCTGATTTTCTAATTCCTTTGCGTCTCTCATCAGTGTTTTTAGCACTGGTCGTTGGTTGATCGTTGTTCATAATGAAAGGATTATTACACAATTAGATATGTTTTTTTCATGAATATAATATATATATAATATAATGAAGCAACTTTTCATAAGCAGCAATACTAAAACACACTCTGATTTTTATAGGTTACATTGCAAAATGACAACTGACGATATAGTGCAGAAACAAGGGATTCAATTAGATTTTTGGCTGATGAAGCATACCATATAATATGCATGATTGACTATGGTAGTGAGTTACTAAATTATTTTGTGACGAAATATGGAAGTTTATATGGAAACGAATATTGATCTTATAATGTTCATAATGTTATTCATTTATGTGATGGTGTTAGAATGTTTGGTCCCCATGACAGATTCAGCGCATTCAAATATGAAAATTTCATGTTTCAACTGAAGTCAAAATTGAAAAGTTCTTCCCGAGTGGTTGACCACATGGGAAATTCCGGTGTACAGTTGACAGGAATTCCGGGGAATTCCGGAGAATTACTGTGATTATTGTGTTTCTTTATTTTTTTCGGAATATGATTAATAAGCATAATAAAGTATAATTTCAATATTTTCATGAAATTGTAAATGAGAAACCAAACAATATTCCTCACAATATTTTTTTAAATATAAAAATGAACATGATCCATACACATATTATATTGGGTGTCTACTTCAATTTGTATACAAATCCATGAAACATTAATATCCAAGATAGTCAACCACTTTTGCTATAGGTATACCTACAGGGTGTTTCACAGGTAAAGGGAAATATTTCAATGGTAGATAGGAGTCACCAAGGTGGTTCTGAAAATACCATATTTGATAGGTCTTAGAGTTTTCATAACGGAGATACAGGACGATTTATCGATTTCGAATAATTATTCATTCGTCTATAAGTATTGAACTACCCAGTATATTTTTCTAAAATTTGGTATGGAGCTTAAACTTGGGACGTTGAATGCATTCACCTATTGGGCGAAGTGAAAATCCAGGTTCGGCTTCAGGAAAAATTTACATTTATTCGGAATATTAAAATAACACACTGTGTGTGATAATTGACAAAGTTCATCAAAGGAATCGTGAAGAGGAGGAAAAACTGAACTGGATTTGATGCTTTTTGTTTTCCCGCCACCAATTCTTATCGTAACAATCATAAGAATGAAGCTAAAAGTATGTCAATTTTAAGAGAATTAAAATTATGAAACCACCTTCAATTATGATTATTTGATATATTCTTGTTAAATGATCGTTCGAAAGAACTTACTTAGTCTCACAGTCTTTATAACAGAGATACAGGGTGAATTATCACTCGTCCATAAGTATTAAACTACCCATCACAGTAATATTTTCTCAAATTTGGTATTGAGCTCACTTGGGACGATGGATTCATTGACCTATCAGGCAGAATGGAAATACAGGTTCAGCTTCAGGTTATAGCTGTTATAAAAACTGTGAGACTTAGTAAGTTCTTTCGAGCGATTTTTTTACTAAAATATATCGAATAATCATAATTGACACTGGTTTAATAATCTCAATACTCTTCAAATTGACATACTTTCAGCTTTCTGTTTATGATTGTTACGATGAGAATTGATGGCGGGAAAACAAAAAGCATCAAATCCAGTTCAGTTTTTCCTCCTCTTTACGATTCCTTTGATGAACTGTCAATTATTACATACAGTGTGTTACTGTAATATTTCGAATAAATGTGAATTTTTCCTGAAGGCGAACCTGGATTTTCTCTCCGCCTGATAAGTGAATGAATTCAACGTCCCAAGTTTAAGCTCCATACCAAATTTCAGAAAAATATACTGGGTAGTTCAATACTTATAGACGAATGAATAATTATTCGAAATCGATAAATCGCCCTGTATCTCCGTTATGAAAACTCTAACACCTATCAAATATGGTATTTTCAGAACCAAATTGGTGACCCCTATCTACCATTGAAATATTTCCCTTTACCTGTGAAACACCCTGTATATCTCGGTATATACAGTTGATATAAAGGATTAGTGTTTGAATAAGGGTTTCATCTCCTTGTATCTTTTGGTGATAGCAGTTCTATCAGCGTTTGTAATTCTCAGTTTGCCTGACCCTAGCATACTTATGGGTCCATAAAATATAAAATCTGAACTCACATATTGTATGTCAAAATTTCTTGGCTATATGAATTCATTCAAATCTTCAGTCAGGAATTTTATTTTTAATGTGTTATCCCTGTTATCACTATCATCCTCCCTCTGGAGAATTCTTCCAATGTACCATGCAATATCATAGTAGACGGCATAATATTTGTCAATTTGTACCACTAGTTTCAGCATGGAATGCCCTTCCGTGGAAGAGGAGGCTCTCGTTGGGGCCCTCACTCTTGAGAGTCGGTCAGCGCTTATTTTGGTGTGGGAATCAAGCAGCCAGCACAATGAAGATTTTCTGATAGTTATTCTTTTAGACTCTATTGCTTCCTCTAAGAAAGAATCGCCTTTTTTATGGATTCTATCCGAACTCGTATCATGTTCAGATATTCACCAAAATTCAATAATTCCTTGGAGATATCCCCAGAAAGATCATCTGGTTGATTATTTGTTTCGTTGTCATCTGAACTTACTTCAGCCAATAAATTGATGTTGGTAATCAGTTGGTCTTCCTTTGTGTTCTGGTCGGGTTGATCTACACATAATGGCTCTTCATCTATAATGTCATCTTCGAAATCAATATTTTTTTTAATATATATATATTTCATCCCATGGCAGTCTTTCATATGTGATACCAAGCGAATCACACTTGATTTCTACGTCAACTAGTGCCTTCAAATAATAAAATATATTCAAGTCGACCTTCGAATCGGAGTAAATTTCACACTAAGACAAATTGGAGAAATTGGACAAAATCTGGGACTGTATCATTCAATGGTATGTTGGTACTGTTTTTTTTTCGAGGTTTCTATCGCAAATAAAAGCAGAAACAGAGATAAATGAACATTATAATCATGAAAAAATAACAGATATCTGTATTACTTGCATACATAATAAATCTCGATAGATACAATGAACATTTATCGATTTTGGTCCATTTTGTCAGATTGAAGACTGAACCAAGGACAAAACCAAGGACTGAACCGAGAACTGAATAAACAAAATCGAAATGCCCTGAACCGGCACTGAATAAAAAAATGGATGCATGTATACACGGTGTTATCCAACCTTTTGCATGCCCGTGAAGAACGGATGTAAAATGCCATTTCAGAACCAATTGCAGGTGTGAAAAATTCGAAAGAAGATTTGGAAATTTTGAATTTCGTTAAAAAATCCGTCAGCATTTTGGGAATCTCTGTCTGCCGAACTGACGCAATTGCTCTGTTCCCGTCAGCTGTCGGGACAGCTGAAGTTCGGTTCTAGAGTTTTGAAGAATTTTCCAACCCAATTCAAAGTGTCCAGAATTTTTTTTTCGCATTTTCAAACCTGTCATTCTTTTTGAAATGGCATTATACCCCCGTTCTTCACGGGAGTGCAAGAGGTTATATGATACCCATATTCAGATAATTATTGAAGGGTTATTTTCTTCATCAATGAAATACTTAGCGGCCACTTCCTCATTTTGTTTGTTTCAATTTAGTATAAAGTATGATAGGTTTACAAATGTTTTAGAATGTGTAGTGTTATTTGTGTATTCATTAAATATGTATTAGAATGTGTAAGGACGTAAAGATGTATAGTGAGTGAGTATAGTAGTTTATGTATTGTATTTATGTAAATATGTTTACACATATAACATTCTCATCGTAATTATTGCAATGAGGTGAAAATGTAAATTAGCCAAATGGACTAAATAAAGGATTTATTTATATATTTCGTATATTCAAATGATACAACAATGATACATGATGATTTTTGTCGAGATTTTAGCGATAAAAAAAATAAACGAATAAAAAAATTGTGGAATTCGTTCCCATGGGTTGCGGATGGTTGTCAACCACATTAAACAAATATGAACATCGTGACAATAACAAAAATCCAGACTGCATTAATTTTCAATGGAAAAATCGAAAAAACTGATAACATATTATTTTCTTGATTCATTTGAATAACTGCGTTGTGAAAATTGATATCAATTCAAAACAATACTCACCGCATTATGATGTTTTCAATTTTATCGTCTTTAGGAAAGTTATTATTACTTGGAGTTTGACCGATTCCCAGTTTACTGGAAGTTTCTCTTGGAAATATAAATGTTCCTGATAGGTCACTAACCACTTTGTAATTAAAGTAATATCATTGATGCTTCGATTGCAGAACTGATTATTTCTTGCATCTAGATCAATATTGAGTCGAGCAAAATTTTTTTATCGTCTTGGAAGTAGAAATTCAAGAATTACTTGCTGCTTTACGGTCGCTCTACAATTCAAGGCCGTATAAAAGCTAAACCACAAGGTTTAGGCACATCAAACCATACATCATTGAAAAGTGCATGGAAAGATGTTTCGATTATGATGAGAACAGACTGGGTGTTCCATTTGAAAAAAAATTTGTTTCGTGCGTTTGAAATTAATAAATTAACGAAATGTTATTAAAGTCACCCTGTAGATTTTCTGATAAGAGTTTGGAGTTTCATATGATAGATTATGGTATCAACTGTCGATATTATTAAAATGTTTTCGTGAATATTCAAAATGGCGGATAGCGATGATTTCCTTAATGAGGTCTGTAATTTAAAGAAAAAATGGTATAACTTGGCAACGCCGCATCGGATTTTCAAAAACAAAAACTGTTCAGAAAGTAACCTGACATAGAAATCAGATATGCAGAAATATATAGGGTGTTCCATTACAAAAAGTTTAACTTCGATACGCCACGCATTTTTGAGTCACCCTGTATAAAGCGAGATGATTTGGAAATGTGCTGCTCTTGATTCTAGATCATCTCTGAAACTTTTGTTCATCTATCTCAAACAGTAAAGCCGGTATCTCACTTTGCCACACTAATGACTCACCCTGTATAATTACTGGAATTATTAAAATAATTACTATTATTCCTATCAAAATTTCGAAACGAACCTCTTGAATAACTTCTAAAATTTCCCCTATTTGAACCTCTATATGCAAAACTATTATTTGTCCTCAACCGAAACATTTCTCTAGGTGCCCCTTACGATATTTCCTCATCTTTTGCACCTCTTATTGCATCATTCAGACTCTGATAGTTTCGTGCTTCTATAATTGTTCTTAAATTTTGATTAATAAGCCCATTCGCAAAGGTATTAATTGCGATCTTTTCAGTAACAGGCCGTAAAACATTTGCATTTTGCTCATTGCCATCGGCTTGTGTTAATGTAAGATCAACCATCAATTCCTCAAGCGATCTTCCGAACTCATCAATCGACCTAGAATTTTGCTTTTCGTTATTTAGCTTTGTGGATAGTGCCGCAGCTGATTTTTTTGATATAAAAAAGCTCTTCAAATCATTAATTAAAAGTGTGTTAGATGTATACGATGATTTCAATCTGATCTTGACACTTTCTGATAATCTATTTTTTAATACATAAGTTGTCAATAAAGTTTTGCCATCACTATCCAATAAAGAGTCATATAAACCAATTGCATCTATCAATTGCTTATAGTCCGGCGGCAGCCTCGGTTTATCTTGCACCAACCAAAAATTTCGGTATAACTTAATGGGACCTTTGCAGACCGATTTGTTATGTAATTTTACATGAGGAATGAAAATCTACAACACGCCACGTTGGTCGTGACAAAAGTTATGAGGAAAAATCGAGAAATAATTGCAATTTTGAATTTTTTAAATTTAATTGTTGTAACTACTGGTCTAATAGAGATATCTAAATGATTCTTGCGCTGATCGATAGGCTTATGTATGTACTTCATAATATCTATTTAGTAATCCATAATTTTTGAATAAAATTTTGAAAATATCACATTATTCACTTTAGAAATTTCAATAAAATATTTTTAATTTAACTCGCTGAAACTCGTACATCGTTAATCCAATTCAGATATTTTCTACACCAAAAACTGCGGAATTCATTTCTAAATATTTCGTCCCGCTTATGTATAGATCTAGGTAGAATGGTAAATCAGCTACAGGCAATTGAACGCAGCGGTACTCACTGTTCTTCGTTACCCCGCCGCCATCCCTCAGCGCTTAGATACCCATGTTAATCGTGCCTGATGCCATTGAGATCCTCGACTGAAATCCTGAACTTGTGGTCTTCAGTAGCTGATTCTGCTTTAGGTTGAAATAATAAAACATAGTTACCAAAATATGTATTTATATTCTAATATAGGTATGGATCGTCAAGTACCTATTTCTCATATTCCATTTTATCAGAAATGTAATCATTGTAAAGATAATCCTTCACACAATTTTATTGATTCATATTTCGAAAAAGGTTTCAGCTTCATCAATATCTACATGTTCTTCTCTGGAACACCATAGAAAAGTTGACGATCTAGCTCTATTTTAAAGATATTTTCATGGACGATGCTCTTCTGAAATATTAACAATTGTTCCTCCCTTGGTAGTCCCCACGAGATTAACCCGTCGAGTTGAGGCTTCGCATCCCTTCCTGGTCACTTTGGGACCTGCAGAACATCTCTTTCCAAAGACTTGTTCATCCAACGAACAGCAAGGCTCTGGAACACATTGCCAAGGGAGGTGTTCCCCGAGGCATATAACCTCCAGAAATTCAATAAGAACACTAATTCCGACCTTATTACTCTTGGTTCTCACGACGTTCTCTGAGCATTACAGGATATCCCTTTTCGTGGAAACCAGAACATAAAAAAATATTATAACAAGAATTTCTGCACTTGCATTCATCAGTGCAGAACATTCTCTCTTTCTTGCATATACAGTATGATGCAAATGTATGAAATAAATTCATTTCAAAACAAGACGACTTCCGAAAAAAATCCAAAAAGTAGAGTTCAGAACTTTTTTATCGATGTATTTTTTCAACTAAACGACCCTTCGATGTTCAATTCTCAGTAGAAGATCTCTGCAAGATTCAGTTAACCAAATGATAATCCATTTCAATTTCAATCTTCTTTTGCAAAATTTTGATTATTGGATAGACGATCAGTAGACCTTTCAAACGAGATGTCACATGACCCCTGTTTGTATTTAAAAAAACCGTCCATTACGTCATTACTCCAACACCGGTGACGTAACATCTCTCATATGAATGTCATGAGATGAGGTTTCAAAAATTAAAACTCACGTGTTTTTGGAATTTCTTCAAATGTCGCCCATTTCTGAAATAATGAATTTATTCCATACATTTGCATCATACTGTATACACTTGCCATTAATGCAGTTTGCATCATTGCAGTGTAAGTCTAAAATTTTTCTCACATTATCTGGTGTTTGGGGCAAACACATTAATTTTAGGAGTAAGTAATTGTGGCTCCCTGCTTCCTGCCAACCAAATTATTTCGGATCTTGCTGATGATACAAACCTACGCGACTGTTTATCAACATAGATATTTGGTCATAGCAACAGATTTTTTGAATGTTTTCCATAGAATTAGCCTGGCCTGGTTGAGATCTTGGCAGTTCTCTTGTTTGTATACGTAAATGGCAAATTGTCTAACAATTCCCTCACTTTTCTCAACATTTTCTATTCCAATTTGATCCAGACATAAGATCTCCCTCTTTTTCAGATATATATCCCATGCTGATTTTTTCCCAATCTCAAAAAACGAACTGGTTGTATCACATCCTGTTAAAACATGGAATGCAGGTTATCTATCGCAAGTACATTTTTGCTATATCGTAGATTGCATTAAATCTCCTTCTATTTGTGAAAGCTGTACCATGGCCCTTCTCAATATGTATATGGTATTGGATCTAACGTTATCATAATTCCAATAATAAAACAGAAGAAGAACGAAGACATCCGTGTCATCTGACTTTATTAACATTTTATTGTTACGCTGATGGAAAATGTGTAGAATCAAACGAGTATAAGCTTCTTCATGATTGCATCTCAAATGGGATTATTCTGTAGTTCCAAAATGATCTATCTAAGAAATCACCAGATAAAATACAGTATAGTATTGACATATCGATTTTGTAACCTTCACATATACCTCTGCATCCTCCAATCGTCCAGCAATAATTATCTCCTTATTAGTAGGTAATCGTAAATGAGGTTCGATGAAATATTTGGTGACACACTTTATAAGGGATATTTTATTCGAAGTTGACTTCAGAAATATAGTAAAATCAGGTACATTTCTTGATCTATTTATGGAATAGGTACCTTATGCTGCCCTCTTCTAATACTTTCACTGCTTTTTATTGAATTTTCTAAATCATATCGATCAAATATAATTGAAATTGTTCGACATGTCTGATGATCTTTGAATTAGCTAATAATTTTGTTCAGCAGTACTTCACCTAATTCCTGGAATGTTCTGAATGCCTTTGTATCAATTTCTTGTAGAAGTATCATGCCATCTATGAAATAGGAATCAATTTCTGGAGGTGATTAAAACATAGTCGGACAAAATGTTTCGAATTTAGTAGCAAGATCGGATTTAGAAGTTTTTATCATAATTCTATTTTCATGGAGAATAAAGACAGGAACAGCAGTTGATTCATAACTCATGATATCTGCGAAATCCATGTCCTTATACTGAGCTCAATAATTGGACAGAACTATCTGCAGTGCTTATGTCACGAACTCCCAATTCATCATTATTGATACAAGTCATCTGTATCGAATAAAGGAACAATGAATACTGCCCAAGTTACAGAAATTACTTATTGACAGAGCCTATTTTATGTTGGCGGGATGGACGCCGCCAGGGTTGCCACGACGAAGAAAACGGTATGCATCATTGCGTTCAAATAGCTGCAGCTAATTTATTATCAAAAATGAATCTATATACCGGGTGTCCCATTTTAATCTTTATTTGGAAATTTCTCCAAATGTATGCATCTGACAAAAAAAATTGATGAATGAAAGTTGTATGGTTTGGAGGGGGACGTCTGGTTATAAAACAAGTTCCACCCCCTGACCCCCAGGGGAGTGGGAAATGGAGGTAAAATTGAAATCTTTAATGGAAACCCCAATTTTTTATTGCAGATTCTGGAAGAGCATTCTTCTTCTTTTTTATTTTCACAAGATGTCGCTGCGATCGTGAAAAAACAATATTTTACTATTTACACATTTCAACCCCCTGAAGACGAGGAAGAGTGTAGGGTGTGATATTTTCCCGGACAAACGCCATTGGGGTGATATTCACACGACAAATTAACCCTAAACGAACTTACTTACCTTGACACCTCTACATAGGAAAAAGAAAAATAAGCATGGTTCAGCAATTAAGGTATTATTTAGGTCAGACTAAAGCTGGTTTCAAGTGAGATTGACTACTTTATCAAGTGTTCGAAATGACCTCCATTTTCTTGAATACACAAGTTCACTCGTTTTTCAAAATTCCGCACTGTCGCTTCCAACATAGCAGGCGTTATAGCCATGCACGCTCCTCTAATTCTTTCTTTCATATTCTCGCGTGTGGTTGGGGGTTCGCGAAACACAATGTTTTTTATGTAACCCCACAGAAAGAAGTCTGGGGAAGTCAAGTCGGGTGATCTGGGTGGCCAGGGCACGGGTCCCCCACGACCAATCCACTTTTGCGGGTATCTCTCGTCAAGGAAATTTCGCACAATTCTAGCAAAATGTGGAGGCGCGCCATCTTGCTGAAACCACATACGGAACCTTGTATCGTATGGTAAGTCGTCGAAAAGCCCAGGAAGGTCGCGTTGCAAGAATCGCAGATATCGCTCTCCATTCAACGTTTCTTCAAAGAAATGAGGCCCAATGATCTGCGAATCCACAATTCCGCACCACACGTTCACACTCCAACAATGCTGGTGGTCGATCATCCGCATCCAGTGCGGGTTTTCGTCGCTCCAATACTGGCAGTTGTGTCTATTAATAAACATTAAGTAATTAATTTCAAATAATCAATTGTGTTCTATCGTAGCGGTTACGATTATTCCTTTCTGGATTTGTTTCACTTACCGATTTAATATGCCAACATTTTGGAAAGATGCTTCATCCGAGAACATTACAAGATGAAAGAACCTCGGATCTCGTTGAAATTTGCGTCGATCCCAGTTGCAAAAGTTCAGTCTTGCAACGAAGTCTTCATTTGACAATGACTGATGCAAGGAGATGTGGTACGGATGATATTTAGCCACTTTTAGTAGCCGTTGGACTGTGGATCGTGGAATGCCAATTTCTCTTTCAATTTCTCGAAGGCTCACATGCGGATTAAGGTGCACTAACGCGAGCACCGTGAGCAGCCTCGCATCTGGATCGACGACGTCGTCAAAAACCGACTTTTTTCTTTTCCGGGTGAGCTGACCTTCGCGGGCACGTTGTTCAAGAGACTTGATGGTAACTTGGGACGGACATCTCCGATCCGGAAATCGACGTCGATATTCGCGCTCAGCCTCTTGGTAATTACCCTCCGCACGTTCGACACACATAATCATATTTACAATCTCGTTCGGTGAATAATCCGACATCGCGAGACAGTGACAGATTTAAATTGTTTTTACATGGTGTTGTCATACAATGAAAATTATCACTTACCGTGTGAATTTGCAATAAAAATATCACCCCAACGGCGTTCGTCTGGGAATTTCACACCCTACACTCTTCCTCGTCTTCAGGGTGTTGAAATGTATTAATTCTAACTGCTTGATATCTCTCTAATGATGAAAAGTCACGCAACTACAAACTAAATAGTAAAATATTGTTTTTTACGATCGCAGCGCCACCTTGTGAAAATAAAAAAGAAGTTCCCGAATAAAAGCTTCATAGTTTTTAATGCCCTTCCAGAATCTGCAATGAAAAATAGGGGTTTCCATTAAAGATTTCAATTTTACCTCCATTTCCCACTCCCCTGGGGGTCAGGTGGTGAAACTTGTTTTATAACCAGACGTCCCCCTCCAAACCATACAACTTTTATTCGGCAATTTTTTTTGTCAGATGCATACATTTCGAGAAATTTTCGAATAAAGATTAAAATGGGACACCCGGTATATGCGAAACAAAATATTCGCAAAAGAAGTCCGCAGTTTTTGGTGTGAAAAATATTCCAATTGGATTAATGATGTTTGACTTTTAGCGGAATGAATAAAATACATTTTATTGAAATTTTCTAAAGTGAACTGAGTTATGTGATTCATTCAATTTTTTTATTCAAATTGTGGAACAATGAATCAACATTATTGAAGTACATATATTGGCCTATCGAACAGCAGAAGAATCATCCAGATATATGTAATAGATCAGTAATTACAGCGATTATAAATCAAAATTTGAAAATTTCAATTATTTCTCGTTTTTTCCTTATAACTTCTGTCTCGACCATCATGGCGTGTTGTAGATTTCCATTCCCTATGTAAAATTACATGACAAATCGATCTTCATGGGTCCCATTAAGATATACTGAAATTTTGGGTAGGTCTTTTAAACGAGCGATTTCGCGGCCTCTGCCTCCGCACTATTAGTTACTGTTTCAGATCCATTCATTACTGGAATTAAACGTGCAGCAGTTCTCAAATCGAATTTTTCAGACATTTTTACTTCTTTTCCGAGTCTGACGTATCGTGTTTGAAATCTACTGTAAGTTTGGAGTTTCCTTCAATTTATTCAACCTTTCAGTTAAAATACCGTAGATAGCATCAAAATATTTTTCCATATCGACTACATACAATTTTATCCTATCTACTAATTTGGGTTCATGCAGCTCACTATTAAATTTTTTCCTATTTTTAATGAATTTTTATTTCAGTCCATTTCTACTACCTTAATATTATTTCTTCTGTATGTATTATCTTTCTTCAAATTTCTATGAATTACTCTGAGTTCTTCATATAGGTATTTAATTTCATCTGCTTCCTTTGACATCCCATACAATTCCTCACCATCTTTTTCAATTTATATAATATATCAATCCGTATTCATTGATAACCATCATTCCATTTTATCCAATAGTGTGACCATTATACTCATAAAAAGAAAATTACACCTGCTCTCTGCTTCTGGAGACTTCTTTCCTAATTTTCCTTTCCATTGCCTTTTTGCATTGAACAAAAATCAACCATCCCAGGGCAAGTACCAACAATATCAGGACAATTATGGTTAGAATATCCTGGGTAGAACCGAAACTTGCGTGTTGTTTGGCTTCGTTTGTATGTCCACCACTATTGCCCGCTTGTGCAATTACAATTTCTTCTTTGCTCTGTGTTTTTCCCATCGCATCTCTGTATGTTAGAATTCCATTGCTAGTTCTTGAGGCAGGATCGCCATGTGATAACTTAGTAATAAGGAGAGTTGGGAGTTGTAATCATACGACCATTCATCATCAAGTTCAAAATCAATCTCTATCTATTTTAATAAAATGATACCGATTGTCACAATAACTGTTTAGCTCAGTACATAATATCTCATAATAATTATGCACAATAGTGCGAACGAACTGTATGAACCCAGGTTATACCACTGACCTATATAATTAATTGATATACAGTATCTATTGAAGTTCTTTATATATATTATACTACACCTGGCATAGGACCAATTGCCCAATTAATGCTAAATAAAAGGTTTTAATTGCTTCATTCCAACATCTACTCAAGAAATTGTGCAAAGCACCTATGCTAGCTCAGTGAAGTAACATTCAATTATTTTATTCAGGGTCGTGGGTGAGGGTTATTCTAACTTGCAGAAAGAAAATAAGCATTTGCACATATATATAAATACCTATAATTTCAATAAAAAACACATGACATGCATCGACAAACAAGAAATACAATTATACGGATGTCAAGCAATATAACAGGTATACAAAGTATGTAGCTTGTCAAAATACCAGGCGCGTTACAATTGGCATACATTTTTTTATGCTTTTATCATCTTTGTATGAATCACAATATTCATCAAAAGTTGAGTACCCAGTGAATATCCTAACTGAGGCAGTCAATAGAGCCTTGAAGGAATCACATATTATTTCGGTTGGTTGAAATACGTTATTCAACTGCAACCATTCGGTTAACCAAAAATTTATAGAGTTCGTATTTTGCACCTCACTCAACATCTGGCAGGAAATTGTAATTGGCCAGTGTGAACTACAACACTATGAAGGTAAATATGATGTGACTGTGCTCCACTTATCTTAGATATCTTCTGTATTAGACTACCTGTTGCATCAATTGATAATGCCGCATGTCCTAGTTTCATACTCAAACAATATACATGAGTTTGATTGCTCCAAAAATGTACAAAAAATGCATCGATACCAATATTATATATTGATCCATTGAGTGTACCAGCCTTCATCATTGCTAAAGCGATAATTGGATCTTGATGGAGATGATTTGATGCAACATACTCGCATGTAGCAACTTTTAGGACACCACCTGTGTATAAATGAGGAGGTTCACGATCTCGAAAATCCATTAGACTTGCAGCTTCTTCTGCTCGCAGTACCACTGCTGACTAAAAATCTAATTGTTTGACATAATAACTTCTAATTGTTTCTCTTAAATACCGTCTTCCACATTTTTCCTTTTCAGCTCCCCTAGTAGAGAGCATTCAATATGCATTATGTCTTCTTGAGATCCTATTATTTCACATTTTAGCTCACTTCCACAAGTACAGCGTCCTAAAAATATGCATATTGGAAGTCCAAAATTTTCATCAATAAGTTAGTGAGTATATCAATGTCACCAAGAAACTATAATCATTTAATGACAGTTTTACTGACACTAAACGATGTAGGCTGCCCATAATAATTGAGAAAAATGAGAAATTAACACTTAATTTAGACGTTTTATTTCCAACACCCCCTCCTATCTAGATCGAACCACAGTTTAGAGCAGGGTTTCCCAACCATTTTGTTCTTGAGGCTTCCCGGACTACTAATAATATTTTCATGCCCCCCCCTTTACTTTTACAATAAATACAAAAAACGCACATTTTAATTCTAATAAACAAACTTTAAAAGTTTAAATTAAAATAATAAATGTTTTTTATCCAAAAAATTTAATAAAATAAGATTAGGTATTAATGAGACACTTGAGCTTGCATGTTCTGTACCAGTTGGTTGAATCTAGGTTCTGTTCTTGCCAGAGCTATCATCAGGTTGCTATCGACATCAAGACGATTTCGCTGTTTAGTTTTAATTAAAACTAGAGCAGAAAAGCCTGTCTCACACCAGTAAGTTGAAGAAAAAGGAATTGATACTGGTAAAGCAAGAGAGGCAAGTTACGAATTAACAGGCAATCTTTTGATCCAAAATTTCTACAATGTCAAAAGATGGAAGTCATCTTTCATGGACGAATCAGCTTTCATTCCTAGAAATTCTTTCTGAACTCCTTCCTGTAATTGTAACACATCGACAACAAATGGATTTCTTGTCATGTGCCATATTGGTGACTCTGAATCGATGTCTCGATAGTATCGGCGAAATTCGTATTCCAGCGCTTGTATATGAGTTTTTATGTCAGCTTTCAAATTTACGTCCAGTTCGTTATTTTTGATTGCTTCGAACAGCCGAGAAGAAGATATAACATTTTCAGAAGACAATTTTTCATTCCAAAGTTGAAGCTTTGCTATGAACCCCTGAATATAATCATAATTGCTTATTATAGTGCTGTTTCTGTCCTGAAGTTTCAAGTTTAGCTCAACCATACATTGAAATGTTATTTGTTAATGTTGTATGTTTTTTTTTTGTTTTTTTTTGCCTGTTTACCACCTTAGTGATGATGAAAAAAATATACGCTTTGCGCCCGCGCCCCCTTGCCATCTCTCTATGCCCCCCTTGGGAGGCGTGCCCCCCTGTTTGGGAACTCCTGGTTTAGAGGAATCTGGATCTCACTCACAACAGAGAGACAGAGACAGCAAGAGTTAAATAACGCGGGAATACGGCACGTGACGGCACCTCATTGAATTCGCCTCGGGCTTCGTGAAATATCAACAAAGGTCTGTTCGTTTGTGTTGCTGAACTTGCCAAAGTCGATTTTGATCCCATGATTGTCTCTGTTCATTGAATAATGTAAACAGAGAAAGTCATAGCAAAAAATGAAGTTTAGCAGGTAGAGCACTACCTGAATTTGGCAGTGAATTCACTTACCTTTCATTTTTCCAGATCTTAAATCTGTATTCGAGTAGTGATATTTGAATCTGAATCCACATTGCAGCTTAATTGCTTTCGAAAGTTCGTGTGTGAGCCAAGCCAAGCCATAAACCTTTCTTCAAGCATCAACAATTTCTTACACTATTTTTTTTCCTAGTCTGTCGGCTCTGCGAATTTGTTTAATATCCACCAATTTGAAGAATTCCTCTTTTGAGACATATATGTCGAATTTTTCGACTGTCATAAAAAATGTCGGATGTCTGCGTTTCATTCAACATTTCTTCAACTTCATTCACATCATCACGTTCTGACTCGCAAACTTCGATAAAATTCAATTTTTCAGCCCATACCAAAGATTACAAACATCTAGCACTAAGTTTTCCTCGGAGTTGCTGAGACAAGTTTTGCCAAATCAGGTGTAATTTCGAAACAATTTTTTTTTTCATAATTAACACTCTGATCATCCTAGAACATGAACAGGACTTGAAAGTGGCATATAGAACAAATAACACGTTGGGACGGTTTATCAAGAATAATAAAGACAAAACTTCTAAATTCGAAAAATCAGGGGTATACAAACTCAAATGTGGATCTTGTCCTAAGGTATACATCGGTCAGACAGGTCGTACGTTTAATCAGCGCATTCATGAACATAAGATGAATTTTATGAAAAAGAAAACAAATTCAACATACGCCAACCATATTTTAGAAGAAAACCATAGTTTTGATGATAATTTCGAAATTCTGCACGTAGTAAATAAAGGACTGAAACTCAATCATTTTGAATCATTACAAATCAACAAACTCAAAAATTTTGTCATTTTGCTTAATGATCAACTAGACCTTGATAGTTCAACTCTTTCAAGTCAATCCGGTATACCGTAATTTAATGTAGATATTGTGCCTAATTTCCAAAAATGGAGGTTTATCATACCTGCCCACAGGTAACTAATCCTTCAGGTTCGGAAAGTAAGATATATAAAAGTTAAGCAAGCCAACGTTAGTTTAGTTCATTGTACCAGTATATCACCTGACGAAGCTACTGTGTTAGCGAAACATGTCGTGTGTTTGAAAATTTTGTGGAAATCTTATCGTTTGTGAAGTTTTTACATCCTAGAACAGCTTCACGACTTGTGTCTTGTCTTGGTCGTCCAACTGTATTATCCATAATCAAAGAAAAGAATAAACAAGTGAAAAAAACGCGATACCATCTATAGTGGAACAGAGTCCGCACAATAGCTAGGCGAATCTTGCTAAGGAATACGCCCTCTACCGTTTTCTAATATAACTAACGTATGGGCCAATGACTGCTTTGTTTACATCAGTTTGCATGTGTTCTATATGAGAAGTAGTTGTGTTTAAATCGTCTATAATTTTGTTTGAGAAATTTTATAAACGTTTAAAAACATGAATCACTATTGTTGTGTACCCCATGGTTCATCTTGAGCAAAAAAATCCCGAATATAGCTTTCATACCTTTCCAAAATCAGGACAATCCCAAGTTGTATATGTAACTAAGTTGGGACACAATGAAGTGATCCATAGAAGACACATGTGAATTCATAACTTGAAGATTGGAAAAAAATTGCTGAGCATATTATGAGAGATTATTCTTTTCACTTTACTGAAAATGTACCCATATATTTCCATATAATAGGTTTATGTCAATTATGAATATAATACCTATTCTTGGGGTAATAATAAATAACAAACAAATTTTCAACTGTTTATATCTCTTATTATGATACTACTCATGAACAGTAGAATTTATAAACAGTAAAGAATTTCATCAACCAGAACCCCGAGTTTCACATGAAACATGTAACACTTTATTAATATAATTTTCTCCCATAACATGAAGGATGAATATGTAACAACCAGAAATGTATTGTTTAGTTCGAACGTAGAGCCATCCCCAATTGTATCTGTCCATAATAATTATGTAACTTCTCCAACTATATAAATTCACCATTTCCTTCGACTACATATAAGTGATTTTTTCGAGAGCTTCCATGAAAGTCTTCTTACTATGTACTTGTAAAATGATTTTTAATATTCAGTTTTTGTATCAAGAATATAAACAGAGGTATTTGATTATTATGTGTGGTAAAAAGTAAGTAAAAAAGAGGTATATACCTTTACCTACGAAAGAACATTTCATTCCCAAAGGGTAGGTACTTCCTTCCAAAAATATTATGCTATTAGGTGAATATCCCAGCCATCTATTGGAATTGGAAATCACCATCCCATACAGGTTAAATCATGAGAATTCCTGTTCAATAATGATGAAAACTTACAGCTTACATATGATGGTACATATGAATCTCAACTAGAGGTAGGTAGGTTATCTACTGTTGAACACATATAATCTTGTCCTCAATCAGAACATAATAAACCACTGGAAAACACGAAGTTCAAAAATACATGAAGCTAAACGTTTGAAATAGCAAAACGAACATAACCACCATTACTGAACAATGTAAACAATCTGTCAATGACCCATAGAGAAGTAACGACATTCGCTGTTCTGGCGCCACGATCTTAATCTCAGTCGCCTATAGCAATTTTCTGTAGTGACGTCATGGATCAACCTTGTCCTTCCTTAGCATTATAGAATATTGATAGATTATAGCTCTTTTTAGCTCTCATTCCATTATTCCCCAATTTTTTTGTGAACGTTAATTGGTCATTTCTGTTTTGAAATGTAGTTCCTCGTATAGGTAGGTACCCTAAAAGATACCTACTATTGTTTATACAGTGCGTTCATAAAGTGTGGAAACGCTCCATTATCTTACGAGATAATTATTTTCAGAGGTAAAGCTCGGACAGGTCGATTTTGTATTTCAGTCTTCCATCTTTTTTTACAAAAAAATAATTTTTTCCCCCACCACCTTACAAGATATGACGTCATCGATATTTTTTTTAAATTGAAAGGGTATATTTTTATATCAAAAAATTGAAAGCCCATATTTTTCTGAGTTCAACCATACCACATACGTCATATCTTACACTTCAAGTTACAGTATACTGAGTATAAAAGAAACCAGTGTTCATATTTCTCAACATTCATTTAATTATTTATTTGCAATGAAAATATCATAAGAAGTAGTGAAAATAAACAAATAACAAATCTACAGCAAATGCTCGAACTGAGCTCCTTGGGTTAGTTGACAATATCCAAGACGTCTGGTGAATTCTTGGGTTACGTTTGACAACATATCTGGTGTAATTCGTTGAATTTCAGTTCGAATTCTCTCTTTAAGGTCTTCTGGGGGGTCGGTTTATGTACACTTTACTTTTTAAGTAACCCCAGAGGAAGAAGTCCATGGGAGTTGAATCTGGGGACCTAGCAGGCCATTCAATCTGTCCGCGTCGTCCAATCCAGCGATTGGGGAACGTTTCATTAAGAAAATCTCTAACTACTCGAGCATAATGTGGACCTGCTCCATCCTGATGGTACCAAATAGTAGAAACTATTCGATCAGGTTGATTGATATCTGGAAATGTCTCAGTTAAATATGGAACTACATAAGTTTGTAACATTTCCAAATAATTTCCACCCGTCACAGTACCGTCAAAAAAATATGGTCCTACAATGGTATTCCTAAGAATCCCAGCCCACACAGTGACTCTTTGGGGATATTGGGTATGAGCTTCCATCGTCCAATTGGGATTTTCTGGTGCCCAATAACGACAATTTTGCTTATTCACAGTACCGTTTGTAAAAAAAGTTGATTCGTCCGAAAATAAGACATTAAATTCAAACCCATCGTTTTGATTACATACTTCTTGCATAATTTCACAAAACTCCATGCGCCTATCGAAGTCGTCTTCATTAAGTTCATGTATCAATTTTATGCACAGCACCACGACATATCTCATTGTTTTCAGATAAAGTTGTGATTGAACAATGAGGATTTTCTTCAATTCCAAGTCATACATTCAATTGAGTATCTTCGGCAACGGTAGGTCTGCCACTCTTAGGCTTATCCCTAACATTGCCAATTTCATTAAATTCATGTAATATTTTGCTTACCGTCGATTTGCTTATTGGTTCTCGATTAGGATATTTTTCATTAAAGATTTCGCATACTTCTGCCATACTTCTTTTACGATCGCCGTAACCTAAGATCATCAGAACTTCTATTCTCTGTTTTTCTGACAGCCCCATCGTTATTTCAAATAATAGCTTTTAGGGTAATATTTTTCAGAAAGTTATTATTGCAGACTTATAAATCGATATGCTACACAACAAATCAATTTAATAATGACATATGCAATGGTAACTAAGAACATATTGTCTGATTGCTAAGGGCTTTCAGATGTTTTCATAGCTTACTACTCAAGTATGGCAAATATACTCGTACTAACTACTGAGTAATTCTCAGGTTTCCATTCCAAAATAAATAATTAAATGAATGTTGAGAAATATGAACACTGGTTTCTTTTATACTCAGTATACTGTAACTTGAAGTGTAAGATATGACGTATGTGGTATGGTTGAACTCAGAAAAATATGGGCTTTCAATTTTTGATATAAAAATATACCCTTTCAATTTAAAAAAAATATCGATGACGTCATATCTTGTAAGGTGGTGGGGAAAAAATTATTTTTTTGTAAAAAAAGATGGAAGACTGGAATACAAAATCGACCTGTCCGAGTTTTACCTCTGAAAATAATTATATCGTAAGATAATGGAGCGTTTCCACACTTTATGAACGCACTGTATAATGATGTTTACACCAGTTTTTTTTTGTTCCAATCAAAATCAAATCAGTAAAAATTTTTAATAAGGTTTTTGAATGATTTTATAATAATAATAAGTAACTTTATGTTTTCAACTGTATTGTGATATTCTATCATCAGCATCAGAAGTTGCAAAGGTGGGTTCCTTTAATTTCAAATGTAAATATTTATTATCAGAAATCAATATATGCGGTAATTTAATGAATAATAATAAAACCAAGTTTTTACATTCAACTCATTTATTATTCAGACTATAATATATAGAGACAAAATAATACTCAATAGGTACCTATTTATACAACAGTTTATGGAACACTATGGCATTGGTAGGTATATAGGTACTATGTAGGGGTACGTGAATAATCAATTTTGAACATAATATGGTTGAAATAAGTAAAATATTCTGGAGAGTACCACACGTCACTCTTAGTATTCCTGCACAACTTGGGATGAATAAAATCATCAATAGGAACAGTAAGTAATAAAATAGAAACCCCCCGACATGTTATCGTAGCATTTCAAGTTGATAAAAAAGGGAAAATTATGAGTGATATGAGCAAGTTCGATAATTGTAGTCTCACAAGCATGAGATTATTCCTTAATTCAGACAAGTTTCCCTACAATGTTCTATACTTAGATTTCAAGAACAATAAGTTTGCAACTTTGTATGAAATGTATGCTAATTTTCAAGAAACGTATTATAATGAAAAAGTAAGCAATGAACCATTATTCAGCCCCATTGAATTTAAAGAGGTGGCTCCTATATCACACATCGACTGTTCACGACAAAAAGAAGCTGTACAGACTGGTAGTATAGTTATGCGAATTGAATTTGAAACTGCTGAAGCTACTAAAAATAATACTACAGCCTACTGCCTGATTCTCCATGAAAGGCATTTTACATACAATCCTCTAACGAAAATGGTACGACAACTTTAAATTGCGCATGACAAATTTTCATTATAACAGTACATTACACCGTAAAGATGTATCATAATGAAATCAGTGCTGTATGAGAGAAGTGTACGTAAATCACTATTTATCAACTCTCTTGACAAACACATTGAAAAATTAAAGGAACTCAAGAGAGTTTCACAGCTGTACAGTGACAAGATAGTTGTTGAATAATTTGACGATATGAAGCTTATTTTAGATGTTCAAGGCTTTAAATTGGAAAAAAAATAAATTCATTGTGGAAGAGTTGACTGGTTTTGATGGATTCAGAATATGTCACCATATTTTCAAAGCACCAATTCCATTCGATCATTTATCACCAGATTTGCAGAGACAAGCTCACTGGCTAACTGAGAATCATCATTGCATAGCATGGGATGCCGGATTCACACCACAACATCTATTCTGCAAAATAATGATGGATTTATCAAATTCTTATGACATCATCTATGTGAAAGGATTAGAAAAAGCCAACTACATTAGACAGTTCATAAACAAACCAGTTGTCGAATTCGATGAGCAGCCAACTTTAAGAATGTCTCAACCAAAATGTGTTAACCATTCAAAGACTCAATGCATTTGTGCACTATCCAATGTTTTTTATTTATATGAAAATTTTATCATGAGTTTTCAATAAAAAAATAATATTGAGTTGAATCTTTTATTCGAGAAAAAAACAAAAGGTTTATGAATTCATAAATTTTTCATCATTTTACAATTATTTTCACAATTTTCTCCTTCTTGTTCTTCTTCCTCTTCCTCTTCTTCTTCTTCTTCTTCTTCCTCTTCTTCTTCTTCTTCTTCGTCTTGGTCATCCACATCTTTCTTCTCACCCGCTTCATTATCACTATCGCTAAGCCAATATTCTACTAGACTTTTAACAATTCTAAATCCCTATCGCTTTGTACATTAATGTTGCGTGATTCATTGATAGATTTGTGCCTCCAAGCTAACGTTTTAGCAATACCAGGTAAAACATATATTTTATCATCATGAGATGACAATGCAACTTTATTTTTCAATTCAGTGTACATCACATGTAAATAGGATCGAAAAACATACATTTTTCTATATACCACAACACCTTCCTCAACAATTTGTTTGAAGTTTGTAAAATCTAGTTGATTTCTTATTACATTTTTAGATATACCCTTAGCTTTTTTTGTTTCACTATTACTCAGCTTGACACAATAAGCCTTGGCCCCGGTGCCGTAGAAACTCTCTATGGGAGATCCAATATACTCATCCTTGAATTTCCCAACTACTGAGTTGGTTTGTGGAATACCATGAATATTGTTGTCTAGATAATTTGATGTATCGAACCAATATAATTTTTTTTAATATCATCATATACATTATCAGTATTTATGTGTAATATCAACGAATCTGTATCGGTGTAGCATAGTGAAGCGTTTTCACCATAGTTTGCTTTGATGAAATCATAATAAAAATCATACATTACAGTTTTTGATATATCAAGAATGGAAAAACCCACATATAGAGGTTTATTATAGCAAACTTTCAGTTGGTTCATTTGAATGGCTACCAAGTTCTCGGAGAATACTGACCACGACTTGAAATGAGGTTTACTTATTAGAGTTTGTGCACCAGTTATACCACGTCTATTTTCCCAATGTGATAAGAGCTTCATATTCACACGCTTATCGACATTTTCCATGGTCTTACCAAAAATTGAATTTGTGAGATATTTGATAAGATCTTTCTCAAACGCATTTCTGGCAGTATTACGAAGTTTGGTATTCAGGTCAATATATGATTTTAACCATTTTTCTTGGGAAAATTCCAAAATTCTATGAGTTTCCTTCAATATTAAACCGTGTTTCAAACACTGTTTGAGATTCCTGTAGTGTATGATATATTTACTCTTATCATAAAGGTTCAAAATCAGTTTCGGGAGTTTCCCATTTGGTGGAGTAATATTTCCTGGACAAAATGGAAAATCATTATGAAAGTCATGTAGTTTTTCTGGATATTGTATGTCTACTTCTAATACGTATCCTTTTTCAGAATCGTCTTTCAACACCGAACAATCAAAATTTGAAATTTATTCTTCAGTTAGCCATCTGAAATCACCTTTGGGCAAAGATTGACTCATAGCACATCCATACAGATTAGTTGCATCCAAGTACAAAAGATATGAATTTGGTTTGGATTTATCGTAGTTTTGTATGAATTTGTTATTAGCTGAAGCTTTCCTAGTAGAACACTGGCTAACACCACCCCTAATAGCCTTTCTAAAAAAATGTAGCATGTTTATATCAGTAATTAGTTCAAGTTGAGTACCTGTATTGCGCAACATATAGTAGTATAGTATCCCAACTCAATGATGGTGCTGTATAGTATTGTGCTGGATCCAACTTATATATTCGTATACAAAATTCACGGAAATTTTTAAATATATCCGCGAGTAATAATACATCAGATTTGAGGTAAACATCAGAGTAGTCACCCAAAGTTTTACATTTGAATATTTTCCACACATTTTCTGCTCTTTTGTAATTTTCTGAACTTACTCCCTCATTACGCAGAATATCGAAAAAAATATTTTTATGCGGTAAATTTGTTTCATCCAATTTCTCAATTGAACTCACGTATGAGAAGGGGAAAAATACCCTTCTGCCTGATTTCATAAAATTCTTCCTGATTAGGAAAATATTTCCTGATTTCAGTACACTGGTTTGACTGCAATGTTTGACTCAATTTATCAAGAGATCCGGGTAAGAATCGAAATGAATCAAGAAATCGTAATTTCATGTATACATCATTTGCCTCACCCTCACCCTTCTCAACTAGAATATGTTTAGAAAAAGAAATGTATTTTTCTTTGTTTTGTGGCAAAACATCAATTTTTTCTTTATTCAAAGCCAATTTCTTTATAAAAAGATGACAGTCATAATGCGTGAGGTTGTGGAAGAACACGGGGATGAATTTGGGAATTTTGTAATTCAAATTGCACCTAGAATGTGCCCCTCCTTTATACACCCCTGTTAGATGACAGTGATCTCGAACTTTGACCTCACCCACCCCAATTGGTTTATCACAAATATGGCATGTTGTACTGGTATTGAAATTATGTTCCTGTGTGTCTGTCAGAGGTAACATTTCTCTAGGATATTTCAAATACTTGTTATAGAGTTGGTGAACTTGTTATTCTATTCTAGTAACAAATACATTTGCAGCATCAATACCAGGGTAATGAATCAATTTCGATAATGAATCATCGAAGCTACATTTGATGTAGAAACAGAATGAGTGTGGAACATGTTCGAATGTTTTAACAGTGATGATTTATCATTATTAGGTTCATTATGCTCGATGGGTTTCAGAATGCTTTCAAAGTCTGCGTAAATAACGAAGGGAACCGTGAGCTGTTTTTCCAGATTTACAAATTTGAGAATGTTCTCAGGCAGCTCTTCTCCAAACTTGTAATCATGGAGCATGTTGGTAATTTGGTATATAAAAAATTGCAATCATTACTCTCATGTAGAGTCAACTTTTTTTGAGTGCGGAAGAATTGAAGGCAGCCGTTACAGATGAAACAACGACCATTATGCTTAGATTTCTGATTTGAAACTAATCGAGAAAGATCTTTTATATAGCAATAGTGACTGTTAGCATTATCATCTGTGATGAGTAAAAGATAAACATGGGTATTTTTCTTACATTTAGTAAAATATAGCGGTCCCACTACTTCATATATCATTTTACCATCATTGAAAAAATTATCAATACCGAAAACGTTGATCGAAATATTGTTCATTGATTCAAATTTCGATATATCATTCAACTTAACTGGAAAATCAATACCTTCGAAATTGAGTAGTGTCGAATAATGTGGATATGAGGATACTCGCTGAGGGTTTCCAGTAGCTGCAAGAATTACTGCGTTGACTGCATAGGCAAAGCATTTTTCATCTCTATTCTGGATATTCAAAACAGCCCTCTTGTACTCAATTTGTTTCGGTAGTATGACGAAGGAGGATCCTGAAAGGGGGTTGTACTTGTTGATATTCACTTCCAGGAACCCGATATGTTGTAAAATCCACCCTTGAAGTATTATTATGTTAATTTGAGAATCACTAATTTATTAATTTACTTACCCGAGTCTTTTTCCTGTATAGCTGACGTCTTTGACATGATATCTGTTTCAAAATCTTCGTACATTTCTTCCAAGTTGGTTAATTGAGTCATTATTCTGTTCTTTGTATTGAAGGATTTTAAATCATTGATGTTTTTCTCAGGTATTATGTATACCGAAAACAATTCAAAGTGTAATTTCAGTGCTCGAAATTTCTGAATGTATTCGGTCAAAACAGAAAAAACATTATTCTTTATATCATCAAAAAATTCGTGATGATCGATATGATGATGTTTTGTTAAGAACCTGTAACTCGAAATTCGGCATTTGAATGCACTACTTATTTTCTCTATGCCATCAGCTCGTTTCTCCAAAACATTCCTGTTATTTTTTCTAATATTGAGTGCTGATATATCCACTTGAAACCCCTGATTTCCACGAATAATAGGCTTAATTTCAACTTTTCGTGACATTTCAGCTTTTGGTATCATTTTCATATTTTTCGACGACTCACCCTGAGAGCCATTGGTATGTTGGCTCGCTCTCAAATGACGTAATAAACCTTTTCTTGCAGAAAATTCTTTTTTACATTGTGAGCACTGCATTTTGAAGCACTTGAACTTAA
Organism: Phaedon cochleariae; assembly: GCA_918026855.4. NCBI lineage: Eukaryota > Metazoa > Arthropoda > Insecta > Coleoptera > Chrysomelidae > Phaedon > Phaedon cochleariae. The sequence continues at coordinate 40,171,773 of OU896711.1, forward strand.
CGAATGAAACTGGAACTATTACTTGAACCCTGATATTATATTTGAGGTATATATAAAGCTTAATTCGATTGGTTGGGGTGGGGGTTGACTCATTCACTAGAATGTTCAAACATACTTGTTCATTTCTTGAAAGTATTATATATTGAGAAAATATCTCTTGTATCTTCTTGTGGGAATAATGTGACCTCACAATGAGAAAACACAAGCGGCGAGACTAGTTTGGGAATCGACCATCTCCAAAACGTGGGTAAAAATTCAGGTGTTCCATTCCGAGTTCAGTTTCTGCATAATTTAACGGCAACTCTTAATGATGCAAGACGATTATAACCACAATCTCGAAACGACTTCTCTTGACCTGTTTTCAAATGGATGAAACTTGTTAGTCTTGCGGTCGTGACGAGTTGTTTTCACCGACTGGATCGAGATGAATTCCAATCGAGGTCATTATATTCTCACATAAAGACTTCTCATGTCTGATCGATTTTTTACCGGTTGATGGTCTCTAGTCGCGAGGTCATTATTTTCTCACGACTGATTATTGGTGCGACATCGAAAAAACTTCTTCTCAGCCAACGGATTCGAGCAGTGACCTGTTTTCAAATAGATGAAACGACTTAGTCTTGCGGTCAAAACGAGTTGTTTACACCGACTGGTACGAGATGAATTCCAGTCGAGGACATCATTTTCTCACAGAACGACTTCTCAAGTCCGATCGTCTGTTTTTTATCGGTCGGTAGTCTCCAATGGAGGTCATTATTTTCTCACAACTGGTCATTGGCACGACCTCAAAACGACTTTTCACAGCCAACGGTATTTACGATAATAAAAATAATCTAACACTATTGTTTCATTGTTTATATGCAATTTTTCTCGTGTAATCAAAATTCATTAAAATAGGTGACCAAGTATTTTCCGAAGGAAAAGCAAAACAAAAATTCAAAATGGTATAGGAATTTCAACAGCTATCAGACACAAGAATAAGTATCTACCCAAAAACTGAAGATCTTGGATCTGAATGTGAAATGTTTCCGACTTGAAAATAACAGTTTTCACTATGATTTATTTCAACTTCGAACAATGCCTTGGGAAATCCAGGAAATATGTTTCTATACAAATTATTCTCATGTATTCGAAATCAACAATAATATAAGTAACCTTTTGGTAGTCTCTGAATGAGAGTACCGCAGAACAAGGACAACAAAAAAAAATACTCCAATCAGTAAGTATATTTAAAGTCAAAAAAAAATTTTATTTGTACAAAAATGCATTTCTTAATGTAAGAATCGAAGGTGAAAAATATCTCAAACTTCAATGATGACAGTTTTTCACGATTATCGTATCAATATTATTCCACTGAAACTATTCGAGCTTTGACTTAAGAAATCATGAACATTTTTCATCAGAAATACTGTGGTTGGAAAATAATTTCAACTTAATCAAGAAGTGTGTTGGAAATTTCGAATCAAACATACTTGGCGCATGTGTCTTTCATTATTGAAAATTATGTTTTCACCTTGAATCACATCATTTTAACTACCAAAAAAATGTCTCTTTTCAATTCATTCTGATGTATTTGAAAATCAACAAATAATATAGGTGGTTCTGCAGTAGTCTGTAAATTGAAGCATCACAAACAACGAAAATATTTTTTTTTATATCTTGGGAGCGCACGAAATGACATTCCTATGATGTTCGAAGAACATTGTGCGTACTTAAGGAGAATATATGTGAAGGTTATGACTTCTTGATTCCAAGGATTTGCCTTTCTATAGACGAACGAGTTTTGGTATAGTGTTGTTCAACATATTTCAAGGTTGACAACAAAAGGATGTACTGACTGGACCTGTCGAGTTCGTCTGACTGGTATTGCTAGTGATGGAATGATAGTAAAGATTCCTGAGGAACATTTTTCCGTGAAAGTATATAGAAAAGTAACAATTGGTATAGTTCGAGTCCATCATCAGACGAAAAAAAAAAAAAAAAGTACTCAGGTCACAATGATGGGATCAAATATCTTGACAAATGATAGTTTCAGAAAATCAAAATAATACATACATGGTTTATAAAACATTGAATCAAATTTGCACAAGAAACATGTTTCAAATTTCTTCAATTCTATTTTCCGCTTCTGACCGCAGCATACAAACAGGACAAGTTCCACTACCACTGTATTGCCGAAATCATATAAAAATACGATTCTCCGATCACATCTTCACTTCGCTTCGACGAACATTCCATCACTATTATTATTATATCATTTATTTTTTTAATTTTTTTACACAATGAGTTTCTCAATGTCCTTAGACGAGCTGGCTGAGATGAATACTGAGGTGAGGGTAACTGAAATTATCCACATACTGGACGACACGATGCAGGAGGCACCAGAAGCCACGACTGTCCAGCACCAACCAGGTACGACTGCCCAGCACCAACCAGTTACAATCCACCAGTTCCAGGCAGCCACGAATAACGATCAGTATCAACCAGGTACGACTGCCCAGCACCAACCAGCTACAACCCACCAGTTCCAGGCAGCCACGAACGATCAGTACCAACCAGGTACGACCACCCAGCACCAACCAGGTACAACCCACCAGTTCCAGGCAGCCACTAACGATCCGTACCAACCAGGTAGGACCACCCAGCACCAACCAGCTGCAACCCTCCAGTTCCAGGCAGCCACTAACGATCAGTACCAACCAGGTACGACCACCCAGCACCAACCAGGTACAGCCCACCAGTTCCAGGCAACCACTAACGATCCGTACCAACCAGGTACGACCACCCAGCACCAACCAGGTACAACCCACCAGTTCCAGGCTCGGTTCCAAGCAGCCACTAACGAACCGTACCAACCAGGTACGACCACCCAGCACCAACCAGGTATGACCGCCCAACCACCCATGAGTGATCTGGATGAGGATCTGGAAGATATGCTTCGGGGGTGTGTTACGAAACAAAAAGGAGACCTGGAAAAGGAGGATGGGGACTGGCAGAAGAAATTCTTGAAAAATACGAATAACCGCCTATCCATTTTGAAAGGGCAAAGAGTGTGCATGTCGAAAAGAATTGCTCATTTCAGAACTTTCGTGAATCTGCTTGGGGACGACATGCACAGAGTGGATCAGGCAATAAAAAAGGTAGAAGCCGTCATTAGAATATATACAAATGTAAAATAGTTAATTTTGAATAAATATAAAAAAATACATAACAGCAGTGTTCTCTGTTCAATACCTAGGTAGAATAACTATTCATTTGGTAATCACAACAAATATTCATATAAATAATGAAACAAAAATTTAGTGATATCAAAAATCAGTAAGTCTAGTTTACTGATGACCGTCCGAAGAAATGGTCAAATTCAATAACGGTACCCGCAGCGAACCAGTCAATTAAATTAACATTTTAATGAGGTGTAGCTCGGCCGCCGCGATAATTTATTCATTCCGATCCTTTATAATTGAAACAAAACACACAGTCATAACCGAAGCCGGTATAACGGGGCTCCGAAAACGATATAAAATTCGAAACAAATATACCCGCGTCCTCTATGAGTTAACAGACTAAATGACCTAGACACTGACATATTTTTATAGGAATAATTATTACAGGATACTTTGATGGGAAAAGATGCAAAACATTTGCCCGTTCATTCCTTTATTTAGACTGATAGCGTTCTTGATTCGTTTGTTATTATTTCCGAATATTATAGATGCACTATTAATCGTGATAAAGGAATCTAGGAAATTGTTTTGGATTTGGTACCATCGAACCAAGTTGATGTTTTCGTTTTATGTACTAGATCTATGCGCACTCAACCAGTACAAATTTAAACGGTCCACACCTCATCGGTTATCCAACATATTAGCGTATTGTACCGTCTTCTATACTTAAAACTTTGTCGCGAGTTTCGGTGAGATGTAAGAAAGAAATATGATTTTCTATATTCAGAATACATTATTTTTTTTTCTCGTAGGTATATTGATTAGGTACTACTCGTTTGTTTCTAATACCTGCTCGTTATAACTTTAATATATTTTTCAAACTATTCTTGAATAAAAATCAATTAATTTCTATGCATTTTATTGAAAATGTCTAGTAAAATATTCATACTTTAAGTAAATCTGCAATTAGTTCTGACTATTTCACGTTCTACCGGTGCCAATCGATAAGGCCGTCTTTGAACAATTTTATTAGGATCCTTTAGACGAATCTCCAGATTACCTGTTGTTACGGTACTAGAAGGGACACCTTATACAAAATGTTCTCGGAAATTAGCCAATAGATTGATCAAGTTTTGTCTATCACTTTTTGTTATATCGGTATCAATTTTATCGAAATTCACGTACTCTTTTTCGCAAATTTGAACTTTTAGTTCTCTAGAAAATGATAAACCATCTGAACTGAAGCGAACTGCAACATTTTGTTTCATTATATCTTTCCCTAATATGATAGAGGCTGACATAAAGTTGACTGGTACAACAAAAAATAATAATTCAAGAAAAATGCCTTGAATTTCAACTACAGTTGAAGTTAGGTGGCTACAAGCTGAACAGCTACCACCAATGCCCTTCAGAGTGGTCAAAGTGTTGAAACGTTCACCATCAAATTTACAGGCGATATTTTGTTTCAAAAGAGAACAATCTGGACCTGTGTCGAATGAAAAAGGAAAGGTCTCACCAGATCTAAGCTTCAAGTGACCCATGGGCAAGATTTCCTGTTCACAGATGTTCACCTTCCTTTCTTCGGTTTTTCGGTTGACAGTTGGACAGTTCGGTGAAGTATGGCCTGGCATGCCGCATTTCAAGCAGGTAACTTTGAAGTCTCCGCTTTTAGCACGCTGGGGAACAGTAGCTGAATTTGTACAGTTAACAGCTCGATGACCGCTACGTCTGCAGATATGACATTTTCCAGAAAATGTGGGTACTTTCTCATCACTGATAGGCGGTGATACAGCTTGGCGCTTCGATCCGGTGTGATGACCGGAGGGAAATAGTGCCGGTCGCTTACCTAGCCGCCCCTGAAGCATAGTGCACATACTTTTGGCATCGGTTGGACGCTCATTTAAATAACGTCTCTTCACGTAGTCGTCGCAAGTGGCACCGTGATAACACGCAACCATTAAGGCAAAGGATTCATCGCTTTCTCTATCTTTCAGCAGTGACAAAATAGTTCTCATGGAGAATAACATGGTCAATTAGAGTTGTGTCAGGTTGCGGAATTTTTCTTCCATTCACGGCTTCAGAAAATTGCTGAATTGGATCAACCGGTTTGGCAAAGACAGACAAAAACTCTGCCTTCAACATGGGCGTCTCTTTCTGTTGGTCTAGCGGATACAAACCAATTAGCTGCTTCATCCATCAGAGTTTGCGATAACGACATAATCAAGTCCATGGTGTCAGGACGATGTTTTGCGACCCCTCCACAATTGCGGACCAGCCTTCGGCGTTTGCAAACCTTGAAGTCGGATCAAACTTTGGCAGTCTCATCTGACTGAACATTGGTATTGGTACACTTCCAGTAGCCACCATTTGTTGTAATGGTCTCAACACTTTCCGGTCCATGAACTTTTGCTGCACTAATTTGAACCTCACTTTCACTGTCCGAATGTTCTACCGGCAGCCTGTATCCCTCTTGTGATGTCGGAGAAGTAAGGGCGACTTCGGGGTTAAGCTGCTTAGACATGTTGACCAAGTACGACACTTATGTTTGTTGAGAGTTATCATTGTTTAATTAAACAAGTGAACATAAAATAACACAAAACACGATACTGAATACAAAAGGGTTGATCTACTATTGATACGTGAAGACAAGGGAACGAAACGATCCGTAGAGCCCGCGCTAGCCACTATCAAAAATCTCTATCGAATTATATCATCCGTATTCTTTCTCGTCTCCCGAGAAACTGAGCACCCCGACCAGCGGGCCTACGAGCCTACGTGTCGTTCGCTTCGAGCACCCCCCGGCCCTCCGCGTTTCCCCCGTAACAAAAATCCTGAAACGGCCTTATATGTGTTCTAGATATTTATTATTATAAAACCGAAACTATCAGCTAGCGGGCTAGACCCATAAAATAAGATATAATAAACAAACTGTCAAGAAGAATTAAACAGATCCATAAGCGTAGGCGATTTGTGAGTTGGTCGCCGACATACATAACATTTCAGAATGTCAGATATATGCAGTTGAAACGACGATGATATATAACAAAATATATTTTTCAGATAATATCTGAAATGAGAAGTTATACAGGGTGGTACGGTTTGTAATACAAAAAATTCAACAGTGTGGTGTACACGTTGTAATGAAAAAAACAGTTTATATTAACATATGCTTTTTAACGCGTCGTTTTTGAGATGAAGGGTGTTGAAGATACGAGTTTGAATATAATTTTTTGACGAAAAGTTCGAAACGGTTTGAGATAAATCAACAAAATTTCTTCCAGATATAACCTAAAAATCTTCCGGTTAGAGGTGGGAGGTGGGAGTGGGTTATCACAGAGACCGGTATCTCTGATAATAAGATGGAAAGGGCGCCAGACACATTGACCTATATTCGAGTACCTAAAAGCACAGATCTAAAAGTATCCTCAACTTGTCAAACCTTCCAATATGTCAAAAAGATTCAACTAATAAAACCCAATTGTCAGTTATAATCTATTTACTGGGAAAGAAATCTCAGATATCCAACTAAATACAGTAATTATTGCAGGTTAATATCCCTGGACTATGAAATACATACAAATGAGCCACTAACTATGTTAACTCTTGATAGAGATCCCTGACTAGCATGGAAGTCTCATTATTTCCGAATAGGATAGTAATAACTCAAAAGGCCCTCTAATGAGTGGGGACGGAAATTAAATAATGGCGACCAGTTCTTTAGATCATGAAAACCGGAGCTTAAGCTTAAGCGCAGGCGCAGGTTACCCCAAATGTGGAGTTGACATAATAATTGGGAAGCTGAAAATATTAGTTTTAACTTCCGTCGTACACAATGTCATAGATTACTTAATAGTAAGGGCACAAGGTACACAATTAATCCGCTTATAACAAGTAGAATCCCAAGTGTAAAATTTCCCCCCCCCTGTACTTGCGTGTCAGTCCATGTCAGACAGCAAGTTGTTGGTGTAACATTGCTTCATGGTCCAGAAAGATCCACCAGCGTAACTTGCCTTCTATGATCTGGTCGAAACAGGAAGGCCGATTTGTAAACCCAAAATTAAAACCCTAAAAGGAAATATACTCCGTCAAAACTGCATCATCTGCATCGAGGAATACCCCCACCCAATGAAAAAAAAGAAAAGAAATAATGATAAGAATTGCCAAGTTCCCACTAAGTTAACACCCCAAGGATTCGCCCTGTATAATTCTCAAAGAATGGTGATAACTAAGTATTCCCATTTGTAATAGTTGCCTCAAACCCATGAAAAAGGAACTGAATAGTATAATTCAAACTGAACTAAAGTTGCTCACCCTGTACATGAATTTAATCGAGTCCAGTATATTACCAACCCTTATATAGCATAACTCGTGAATGAAATTCGATCAATGAGCTTATCAGATACTCTCCAACCAAAAAAAAAATGAGTGAAGTTCCTTTTCAAAAAGAATATGTTCTTGCAGCAATTGAGGACTCTTTATTGATTATTCAACTTTACACGATTATGATGACCACTCTGTATTACTTCTCATCAAAATGTCAGTAGTAGATATCGCTTGGAAATTGCAATATTTCGCATAATTATTCAATCTCACAAAATTATGATGACCACCCGGTATCACCTCACATCAAAGTAACAGGAGTAGAAAGAAATATTGAAACTATGTCCTACATGAGAAATATTCAGGCTCATCAAAATATCAGGAGTAGGAATCAATCTTGAGAATGTAACATCCCGCATAGTTATTCAACTTCACAAATTTATGATGATCACCCTGTATTAGTTCTCATCAAAACCCGCATCAAAATATCAGGTGTAGATACATACTGATATCTATACAAACGGATACGAATGGATGTATTACTGAATAAACTCAAAGAATAATGTGAAGTTGTCATTATGGGCCATGAGAAAAACATCCTCAAATATTGTTGAGCCAGAAATCTCATCAGATAATTGCATTACTCTATTAAACCACTCAAATTCAATAACTTTCATATGAAGTAAATACCTTCTAGGATAGCATATTTCCCAGCTTAGAAGTAGAATTTTGGGTACCTTCATCTATAATTTTATGAGTCTCAGGACCGTGAGGGTCCTGGCAAAAATCACCTGAGGTGGAAACAAGAAGTTGCATATTTTAATTGATGTTTGAAAGAAGTGTTCAGAGATCTAGTACAAAATTGAATGTCATGTCTTCAATGAAGATTTCTCAGCTAGTCTGGTACCCCGAACCAACCACCCAAGATTGCTAGAGGGTCGCCCATCAGGTTTTCCCATTTAGAGAGATACCGACTCGTAATCACGCCCTAAGCAAGATTTTGCAGCTACTGCAAGAACGGGGCACTAACTGGGCACCCTCCCACAATTCTAGCTAACTCCGCGGAGCACCAAGGTACTAGAACTCACGCCCGCTGTCTACAAGTGTTGAAAGCCTCATAAAATAAGATCTACGCATTGCAACTGAGATTCCAAATGAATGTGATTCCTATTAAGAGTCTATCAAGATGAAGGAAAAACAATCTATAAACCACAGTTATAATAAATATGGCCCAAGCTTACCTTCTTAGCGGAAGGGTTTTATTTTCTCTCTCAAGAGCCTCTTGCAGTGATTGAAATGTTCCTAAGGGACTTGTCTTTCATCAAGCAACTTCAAATGAGGTGTGAAATGTTTTCCTTGACAATCTTTTCAGATTTTCCTGTCCATCGGATACATCAATAAAGCAGTATGCTATGATATCTAGTGGTCTGGAATATGAAGGTTTCATTAGGAAATGAGGTACTATATGGCCACTTCCAAGTCTCAGCCAATGAGTTGAGTAGATCAACTCACCTGAGGTTATCGAACAGCACTTTTCCAAAATCCCTGAACAACGTACACGTGCCGGTATATCCCCAGTATGGGTTAGAGTTAGCCTAATCAAAACCAGCTACAGATGCATCAATAGGCCCACAACTCTAAATTTGGGCATTCATGAAAATTATCCCGAAAACGGTTAGTAAATACTTATTACTAAAATATTTCAATGAAATGCCTGGCACACGATCACTGTCTGAAGATTCGGGAAAATGGCTGTGCTCACGAAGAGGATCCTTTTTTTTCCTTTTTTTTTCTCATCCTGGAAGTTGTAGATTGTCGAAGCAACCTTTTCCCTCGTAATTATATTTCCAAAACCTACTAGGAAAAAAACATGTCTTTTGACGATTTAACAGAGAACCCACAAAACGCAAGAATACCTAGATAGGCACGAAACACTAAGGACGGTTCCACGAATCGCCGCTAGGTAGCGAAATACTGCGCCTTCGGAACAAGGGTGAGAATACCGTAGTCTATAACCCAACCCTACACAAACGAATGAAGCCAAAATGTTGAAGTTGAAGTTTAATTTCGGGAACAAAACCCAGGAACATTGAGGATGCACCCCTAAAGTGAAACTACCATTCCGCGATTACTCAGCGTTCTGAATGGTAGATGTTGGTGACGTCCCTTCAGGGCGATCCCTACCTCCGCTACTAGGACACACAAACGCCCCCTATGAAAACTCAGCCAGGATCATCTCTTCGCTATGAGATGGTAATCCAGCGCCGTCGAGGATCCATCACCTACTCGCCCCTGAGTTAACACAGCAACCGCTCCGCGACTCATCCGCAGAAACAGTGACCAGCCTACAGAGGGCCACAGGTGGAACAAAAACTAGCAAAATATCAAAGTTACCAATAAAAAAACAAACCAATTGCCACCTCAATTGGGGTAAAGATAGCCCTACCAGCTGAAACGACATTGACAGACCAATGCCGGGAAAGAACTCTAGGGCGGGAGTGTTCCCGTCGGTAGCACTGTGGACCGTCAGTAGGTAGTCCGGCACCCCAGTCCAGCCCCTCCCCTCCACTTTTCTCCAAACCACGTGACTCGGCCGACCAATCACAGGCCGGCCTGACTCGGCTAGCTACTCGCGGCCTAGCGAACGGGTCGTCATCATCGGTTGGACTGCGATAGATCCGTTCTAGAGATAACGGCGCGCATTTTATTCCATTTTTCAACAACGGTTATATACAGGGTGTTTGAGTTGGGTAATAGTTGGGAAAAAAATATAGGGTGAACCCAAAAAGGCGTTATACCGGTCCGACCTACATATAAAGGCTACCCGCTATAACATGATATATACAGGGCGTTTGAGTTGGATAACAGTAAAAAAATATACAGGGCGACTCATTCACTTTTGAGGGATTAGACAGCTGACGTATGACAGATAACAAAGGATTGATGACACGTGACTAGGCGACCTGCAAGTCGGCTATCTAATAATTTAATTCAATATACAGGGTGTTTGAGTTAGCAATAGCGATACAAAAGTATATACAGGGTGTCTCACAGGTAGCAAACATACGTATGACAGAGTATCCGTTTGATATACAGCAATAATAGCAATACAAACTCGCATAGGGCACTCGTGGCCTGACGTTTGACATTTGACAGATGACCAAAAACGCAAAACGGTGCGCATTTAATTAAATTTTTCACCCAATAATGGCTATATACAGGGTGTTTGAGTTGTATATCAGCTGAAAAAATATACAGGGTGATTCGCAGTAATACTACCCCACTCTAGGGTATCAGAGGGTTGAAGAGGGTGCAGGTACTCTAAGAGAAGGATTTTTAACAGGCACTTCGAAAATAATGGTTTCTCTATATGCAAAGTCTCAAGGTTTATGAGATATCATTTGAAATGTGTGTGTGTAAACGTTCAGTTATGTGATGGAAATATGTCGAACAACTCTTTATCAAAACTCGTTCAATAACATGATATATACAGGGTGTTTGAGTTAGCAATAGCGATGAGAAAATATATACAGGGCGTCTCAGGGGTAGACTCAGCGAACATACGTATGATAGAGTATCCGTTTGATATACAGCAATAATAGCAATACAAACTTATATAGGGCACTCGTGGCAAGAAGTTAAAGGTGAACTCAGCAAAAGTGTGACAGATGACGCTATTTGACGATTCCGATCATTATACAGGGGTGTTTGGATAGCAATAAGAATATATACAAGAAGGCAAGAACTGACAGGCGGACCCTGCGAACATATTAACGTACGACAGATGACTCGCTAGAGTCCGTTGAATATACAGGGCTTTCAAATAGTAATACAAACTTGTATAGGGCAGATCAATTAAATTCAATTGGATTAAAGGAACTTACTCAGTCCGAAATGGCTTTATTTCTGAGATACAGGGTGGTAAAGTTGTAGAATGAAAATCGAATTATTCAGACATTCAACAACTAAAGTATGACAGATGACATTTATACTATTCGATAGATGACATATTACGTATGACACGTAACCTTCCAGCGCTTATCGAAAACAGATATCCAGGTTTAGCACAACCTACGAATTTCAAGAAAGCGAAAGAGTTAATTTTTCCCTAGATTCTACGGAAATTACAAGTTACGTCCCATAAGTGACTGCGTAAAACAAAGCAGAGTTTTCCCCAGATCTACGTACTTTTTCGCGAATATCATTATATACAAAGCGATTAGAAAAACCTAAGTCAACTGAAAAAACATATACAGGATGAGCCAAATAAGTGGAGTGGAATATATATTCAAGAAACATATACAGAATGAGTCACAAATCTCGAGTCGAATGAATTATTTGAAAAACATATACAGGGGGTAGAAAAAATTCAAAATTTATTACCACTCATTCAAATAATAATGAAAAACAAACTATCGAACTACCATGAACCCAATCACGATGTGATTCAATCAAATGGATGATAGATGACATGACAGCAGATGACCGAGGCAGATAACAAACGATCGAATAGCAGTTTCTATATACAGAAACATAGCCAGAGTCTTGAAATTCTCTATACTTATAATGATAATATTAGACATCAGGCGAACTCAGCATACCTATACCCAGTAAAAACATCCTTTTACCGTCCACGTCGAAATATGTCGAACAACTCTTTAGCAAAACTCGTTTTTCTTATGGAAGTATTCAGATGTATTCAGAGGTCTTCAGATCATACCTTCAGAAGTATTCAGATGTATTCAGAGGTCTTCAGAGGTATTCAAAAGTATTCAGATGTATTCAGAGGTCTTCAGAGGTATTCAAGAGTATTCCGAAGATATTCAGAAGCACGAAGTTCGAGCTACCCCGTATGCAAACAGGAAAAAATAGGATATAAATACCTGAACAGCGAAGAAATTCACCATTTTCAGACACTTTTCACTGAAACTATGCACATGACACTGAACAGAGTATAGTCCGACACTTGGGAAAAACCCCAGCTCCTAACAGGTAGTGTTGAAAATCGAACTAATGAATAGAAATGAAGAATGATTGATTCAACAAAAAATATAACCAATCACCCCTCATTTGTCCATGCAAAAAATTCGAAAATAAATAGGCGATAACTTCATAAACATATTCCTTATATCAAACTGAATGAACTGGAATGAAAGAAGAATGATTCTACCAATGCCAGCCGATAACGATTTCCTGTTTACTGCGATATAATTATTATATCCGAAAAACATTATCATAGGAAATTATTGAAGTAAAATAATATATTATATTTATCCCATATCACAGCCATGATCTTATAATTCAGAATTGGAGTTTATCACTATAACGTGATAGAAAAATTCAGAACTCAAAGGCCTCTCGGATAGAAATAATAGGGAAAATATAGGACAAAAATGGAACGTTACCTCTCATACAAAAATGTTATTATTCGGAATGATTTATTTTACGTGGATATACATTCTTTGAAAGGAGAAACATGTGAAATTCAACCGACGATTCATATAAACAAAGAAACAAATATACAGAGTGGATCATTTAAGAAAATTTCCATACAGCAATTGACATTAGGCAGAACCTAACACATAGTAGGTATATACAAGGTACATCAAAATATCCAACACTTATACACAACACTGCCTTGTCTGCGATATTGGAATACAATATCCATATGTGATAGATCATGTTTGTAGACACTCACATAGTAACTAGGACATATTATTATTACTAGGCAAAGTGGCGGATGAATCAAAATACCTAACACACGTACACAGTTCCACGGACTTAATTGACTACGATATCAGAAATCAATATAGTTATCAATGGTTGATCACTCAAAGCTATATTATCAAATCTTCAATTTAATTAAAATTCCTATAATATAAACGTCGTACTATTTTCTGTGAATAACACAGAGCACGCTAAGTGAATATTACAATATACAAAGTTCCAATGATTATGAGATATCAATAAAATGAATGAAAAATATAAAAATAGCCAGTATAGTGCTTCCTTAAAAATACTGAATACTAAGAACAATAGGCGTCATACGATAAATGCGTGAATACTATACTCTTTCTACGACATCAGATAACTCCAGATACTGCGAAGACACCTCAACGATAATACCTATTTGCAAAGTCTGAAGATCTCAGAGATAATACACAGAAAATTCTAATAATCGTTACTCCCAAGCAGAACGTGAACATCGCATGATATGTCAACTATTAAAAAAAATTGATCAACAAGAATATAAAATGATGGAAACAAACCATTCTTTTTACTTGAGATATAACAAACACGATATCCATCATGCAAAATTTTCGGAAAAAATTATTATACCTACACCTATTAATAACAATAAAGAGTATTCCAAGCGGAGATCACAATATACAAAGTTTCAACGATTGTTATATATCAACAAAATGAATGGAAAATGAGCAGAACAACCGGCGTGAATAGCCTATATTTTTACGTTATCCTTCATCAACCTTGAATAAGGCTTTATCAATAATACTAACGATAGATACGTGAAAAACAAATCTGTACTAAGAACAGTGAATGTCATTAAGAAGATGTGCGAATAAAATACTGTACTTTTTCTACGACAACTGATGTCATACCAGGCTTACAATACCTAGCTCTTTCAATAACAATGAGTACTCTGAAAGAAGACCACGCATACATTTCAATAGGGCAAAATCTCAAAGTTCTCAGGAACAGAATCGAAATAATATTTCAGGAGCATTGTCCAAATGGTCGACGTTGAAAATAACGTAAGATAGATGAACTTGCTAGAGATATCATGTGAAACCTCGACCGAGTTCCAAGATCTCCAAGTGTTCAATACCTTACCTCCTCCGTCCATCCTCCCTATAGGCATGCGCGATTTTCTTTAACCATCATAGGAGCTCTCATTCGTACGATCCAAGAGATGAAAACATAATAATCTGACACCTATTGTGGCACCAAAAAATTTAAACAGCGTATATGAATTAACATCTTAGAGAAATATATCCAAACAGGTTATCATTCATCACGAAGAATCATTCCTCTCTTATCAGGTGAAATGACTACAACTATATGAAATGATCACAAGGTACCATTCTTTCCAACCAAAATAAGGATACCATATGACGAACAGATCCATCATGATTGCACTGCTACACAAGAACTAGAATTTTTATTTCAGACGAAAAGCTACTCTACAAAATACAGATACGACCTGTTTTAGCAAACTGCTCCACATATAGGGTTCAACGTCACAAACATAATTATGCTGATGCTCCTAGATGCCATCTAAAGGAACTCGCTCGCCAGGCAGGTGATGCCACACTCACTAATTCTTTAACATCATTGAAACATCACAGGAAAGTCAGCGATCTTCAACTTTTACACAGATATTTCCATAGGAAATAATTTCAGAAATATCTAATATCACTAGCAATAGCAACCAGACGAACTCGACAAGCCCAGACAACACACACATTATTTCGTCAATCGACAAATATATCGAACAACCCTCTGCGAAAACTCGTTCCTTGATAGAACAGCACAGCTTCACCAGAAGAAGTATTTGGATGATCTGCGCATGTGCAGATCACTCCTCTGAATCCTTCAATAATCTTATTATGCGCAGACAGAGCATTTCACATTCGACTGCAGCAGTGGCGGATCTAGGCAGTTTTTCAGGGGGGGGCCATGGGCCGTGAGTTAATGGAATTTTGAAACCAAAGTAATTGAAACCACATGAATAATGAATGATATGTATATGAATATAGAATATTGGCGGATGCCAAGTATTTTTCAAGAAATTGTATTTCTCATAGTCATTCATTGTTCGCCCAACTGCTTTACCTATACCGAAAATATTTTCATTTTCCATATTTTCTTCTGACATATAAGGGTTTTGAGATGACGATGATGGTTTCTCCTCACTTTGGATGCTTTGAGATAGTTTTTTAATATTTCCCTCTGATATGTCACGGTTTCCTAAAGCTGAAGATGACGGCCCTGCCTCGCTTTGAATACTTTGAATTGGTTGTTCAATTTTCCGCTTTTTTTGTACTGGCAAAAAGTATGAATTAATCTTCCTTCTATCCATCTGAAAAATTAAAGAGCTCAGCTAAGTTCTCCAGATCGAATAGGTAGGAGATTGAAATTTTTTTTTCACAATGACACCATGATCATTAAAATACATTTTTTACTTGGAATAAACTCAGGAATGTAGACATTAAATGATTCTCGAAAATGTATTGAAGATTTATCTGCAGCTCTAGATAGTTTTGTTCATCCAAGTGAGTAAAATTTTATACACTGATTATCGGTTTTCAAAAATATATAAAAATCAATCTCGTTAATAATCTCACTGTTGCGTATGTACCAATGTACCTACTTACCATTTAATTTTTAGTATAATTTCAATTTCACTTATCACTTACTTCTTCTTTCTTTTTAAATGAAAAAATCTGTGAACTGAATCTTACTGTTCTGAAGAACTAATGTGAAATGACCCTTTCCACCCTTTTCTTTCAAAACCAATTGGTGTTTTTTGCGGTTTCGGATAAAAAACAACTATTTATTTCAGTTATTCCCTTTGTTTTTGATTCTTGCCGCTCACCGCCACCGGTCACCGCTTACCGCTAATTTGCATTTTACTGAAGCCCCGGCCTTGAAAATAATTATTTTTCCTCTATCGTTATCTGTTTTGCCGCCCTTTGATCTGACCGCCTGTGTCGTTTTCCCATATTCCCACTGCATACAAGAATATTTCTATATAATATTTGTATATGATAATGAATGAAATTCAAAAAAGAGTTGATTTGGCATGTTCGAGTGTTTGAGGAACCATTCAATACGAAAACTACGAATACGAATAATTTTGGTTTGTATAACGTAGCTTTGGTTGCATATCCAGACTGATTGTTGAACCAATATCAACTACTTATTCAGAGCTCTGGGGGGGGCCATGGCCCCCATGGCCCCCCCCTTAGATCCGCCAGTGGACTGCAGAGTAGATATGGTGAATATTTGTGAGCGCTGTCATCAAGAAGCGAAAACGGTACGAGAACTTTGTGGAAATTGTTTTATAACAGAGTGCCTCAATACTGGAGAGCGGATTGCTTTCAACATCAATAGAACGTGGGAATGTTTTAAAAAGCGAAAATTTCGCTATAATCGACACCAGGCATTGTGTGAGAAATGTGGGAAATTCTTGAATAAAACTAACCTATACCACCATATGATGAATGCCCATAGAGTGGACGCCACTAATTCGAATAACCTAGCTGATTAGCGGATGGCAGTTGATGGATTCAAAAGTCTTCAGATCACACCACTAGAAGTATTCAGATGTATTCAGAAGTCTTCAGAGGTATTCAGATGTCTTCAGATCATGCCTTCAGAAGTATTCAGATGTCTTCATTATTATTGCCGAGTTCCTAATAAAATTCATACTTTGATACATTTTATTCCATATGAGGAAAACCCGTCGTGCGAGCCAATAGATCATACAAGTCGTCTCAATAGCCCGATCAGAACTGCGAAAATACACGTAAAATCTATCTACCCAATCCATCACATAGTAAAAATATAAAGTTTTCACTAAAATCCATAGTTTACGATATTGCCTCAACCAACCAATCAACCGGCCAACCAACCATTCATTCAACAAACCTACAACCATCCAACAACCATCCAACAATCAACCAACCAACCAACAACCAACCAACCAACCAACCAACCAACAACAATCAACCAACCAACCAACAACCAACCAACCAACAACCAACAACCAACAACCAACCAACAACCAACAACCAACCACCAATCAACCAACCAACCAACAACAACCAACCAACCAACGATCAACAACCAACCATCCAACAACCAACAACCAACCAACAACCAACCAACAACCAATCACCAACCAACCACCAACCACCAACCAACCACCAACCAACCACCAACAACCAACCAACAACCTACCAACCAACCAATCAACCAACCAACCAACCAACAACAACCAACCAACGACCAACAACCAACCAACCAACAACCAACAACCAACCAACCACCAACCAACCACCAACCACCAACCAACCACCAACCACCAACCAACAACCAACAGCCAACCAACAACCTACCAACCAACCAACCAATCAACCAACCAACCAACCAACCAACCACCAGAACGTTGCCAGTGGGAGGTCATGGGCATCCACAACAATGCGACAACCATATGAAATGATCACAAAGTACCATTCTTTCCAACCAGAATAAAGATACCATAATATAATGATAATTATGAACATCGAAGAAGTCGAACAGTATATATGACAAACAGATCCATCACGAATGCTCTGCAAGGCAAGAACTAGGATTTTTATTTCAGACGAAAAGCTACTCTACAAAATACAGATACGACCTGTGTTAGAATACTGCTCCACATATAGGATTCAACGCCGCAAACATCATTATGCTGATGCTCCTAGATGCTATCCAAAAAAACAAGCCGCTTGCCTGGCAGGTGATGCCACACTCACTAATTCTTTAACCCAACGACTCTTTTGAACATGACTTCTTTATCTCATATATCTCGGATGATTTACGAAACCCGAATGATTCAACGTGTGAATAAGTGTTTCAGGTCGACGAACGAATTCGATATGCACATCGACGACACACCTGCGGGAGTGCTAGTTACCCCTGTTAGTATCACCAATAAGCCATGTTAGCCCCGGTATTCTACTAGCTTGTCCCGTTAGTCTTTGCCGTACTGCTAGTTAGCCCCGTTAGCCCCGGTATTCTACTAGCTTGTCCCGTTAGTCTTTGTCGTACTGCTAGTTAGCCCCGTTAGCCCCGGTATTCTACTAGCTTGTCCCGTTAGTCTTTGTCGTACTGCTAGTTAGCCCCGTTAGCCCCGTTAGTCCGTGCTGCCATCTCCATGATACATATCCTCACTAACCCATAGAACTGTTTGATTGGCAAAAGAATATCCTGCAGCCTCGAGAGTCTTGAGAATTCTAACAGGATAGGTTAGAGAGTAGGCCGACATCATTGGTTGGGTTTGATGCTATTTCGACATGGACCTTTTAGCTACGATAGGTTAGACCTATTCTCCTGGTGGCTCGTTTGCGATTATCAGACTCGCTCCGCTCATCTGTTAAACATTCAAACGAGCCACCAGGAGAATAGGTCTAACCTATCGTAGCTAAAAGGTCCATGTCGAAATAGCATCAAACCCAACCAATGATGTCGGCCTACTCTCTAACCTATCCTGTTAGAATTCTCAAGACTCTCGAGGCTGCAGGATATTCTTTTGCCAATCAAACAGTTCTATGGGTTAGTGAGGATATGTATCATGGAGATGGCAGCACGGACTAACGGGGCTAACGGGGCTAACTAGCAGTACGACAAAGACTAACGGGACAAGCTAGTAGAATACCGGGGCTAACGGGGCTAACTAGCAGTACGACAAAGACTAACGGGACAAGCTAGTAGAATACCGGGGCTAACGGGGCTAACTAGCAGTACGGCAAAGACTAACGGGACAAGCTAGTAGAATACCGGGGCTAACATGGCTTATTGGTGATACTAACAGGGGTAACTAGCACTCCCGCAGGTGTGTCGTCGATGTGCATATCGAATTCGTTCGTCGACCTGAAACACTTATTCACACGTTGAATCATTCGGGTTTCGTAAATCATCCGAGATATATGAGATAAAGAAGTCATGTTCAAAAGAGTCGTTGGGTTAAAGAATTAGTGAGTGTGGCATCACCTGCCAGGCAAGCGGCTTGTTTTTTTGGATAGCATCTAGGAGCATCAGCATAATGATGTTTGCGGCGTTGAATCCTATATGTGGAGCAGTATTCTAACACAGGTCGTATCTGTATTTTGTAGAGTAGCTTTTCGTCTGAAATAAAAATCCTAGTTCTTGCCTTGCAGAGCATTCGTGATGGATCTGTTTGTCATATATACTGTTCGACTTCTTCGATGTTCATAATTATCATTATATTATGGTATCTTTATTCTGGTTGGAAAGAATGGTACTTTGTGATCATTTCATATGGTTGTCGCATTGTTGTGGATGCCCATGACCTCCCACTGGCAACGTTCTGGTGGTTGGTTGGTTGGTTGGTTGGTTGGTTGATTGGTTGGTTGGTTGGTAGGTTGTTGGTTGGTTGTTGGTTGTTGGTTGGTGGTTGGTGGTTGGTTGGTGGTTGGTGGTTGGTTGGTGGTTGGTTGGTTGTTGGTTGTTGGTTGGTTGGTTGTTGGTCGTTGGTTGGTTGTTGTTGGTTGGTTGGTTGGTTGATTGGTTGGTTGGTAGGTTGTTGGTTGGTTGTTGGTGGTTGGTTGGTGGTTGGTTGGTGGTTGGTGGTTGGTTGGTGATTGGTTGTTGGTTGGTTGTTGGTTGGTTGTTGGTTGTTGGATGGTTGGTTGTTGATCGTTGGTTGGTTGGTTGTTGTTGGTTGGTTGGTTGATTGGTGGTTGGTTGTTGGTTGTTGGTTGGTTGTTGGTTGTTGGTTGTTGGTTGGTTGGTTGTTGGTTGGTTGGTTGATTGTTGTTGGTTGGTTGGTTGGTTGGTTGGTTGTTGGTTGGTTGGTTGATTGTTGGATGGTTGTTGGATGGTTGTAGGTTTGTTGAATGAATGGTTGGTTGGCCGGTTGATTGGTTGGTTGAGGCAATATCGTAAACTATGGATTTTAGTGAAAACTTTATATTTTTACTATGTGATGGATTGGGTAGATAGATTTTACGTGTATTTTCGCAGTTCTGATCGGGCTATTGAGACGACTTGTATGATCTATTGGCTCGCACGACGGGTTTTCCTCATATGGAATAAAATGTATCAAAGTATGAATTTTATTAGGAACTCGGCAATAATAATGAAGACATCTGAATACTTCTGAAGGCATGATCTGAAGACATCTGAATACCTCTGAAGACTTCTGAATACATCTGAATACTTCTAGTGGTGTGATCTGAAGACTTTTGAATCCATCAACTGCCATCCGCTAATCAGCTAGGTTATTCGAATTAGTGGCGTCCACTCTATGGGCATTCATCATATGGTGGTATAGGTTAGTTTTATTCAAGAATTTCCCACATTTCTCACACAATGCCTGGTGTCGATTATAGCGAAATTTTCGCTTTTTAAAACATTCCCACGTTCTATTGATGTTGAAAGCAATCCGCTCTCCAGTATTGAGGCACTCTGTTATAAAACAATTTCCACAAAGTTCTCGTACCGTTTTCGCTTCTTGATGACAGCGCTCACAAATATTCACCATATCTACTCTGCAGTCGAATGTGAAATGCTCTGTCTGCGCATAATAAGATTATTGAAGGATTCAGAGGAGTGATCTGCACATGCGCAGATCATCCAAATACTTCTTCTGGTGAAGCTGTGCTGTTCTATCAAGGAACGAGTTTTCGCAGAGGGTTGTTCGATATATTTGTCGATTGACGAAATAATGTGTGTGTTGTCTGGGCTTGTCGAGTTCGTCTGGTTGCTATTGCTAGTGATATTAGATATTTCTGAAATTATTTCCTATGGAAATATCTGTGTAAAAGTTGAAGATCGCTGACTTTCCTGTGATGTTTCAATGATGTTAAAGAATTAGTGAGTGTGGCATCACCTGCCTGGCGAGCGAGTTCCTTTAGATGGCATCTAGGAGCATCAGCATAATTATGTTTGTGACGTTGAACCCTATATGTGGAGCAGTTTGCTAAAACAGGTCGTATCTGTATTTTGTAGAGTAGCTTTTCGTCTGAAATAAAAATTCTAGTTCTTGTGTAGCAGTGCAATCATGATGGATCTGTTCGTCATATGGTATCCTTATTTTGGTTGGAAAGAATGGTACCTTGTGATCATTTCATATAGTTGTAGACATTTCACCTGATAAGAGAGGAATGATTCTTCGTGATGAATGATAACCTGTTTGGATATATTTCTCTAAGATGTTAATTCATATACGCTGTTTAAATTTTTTGGTGCCACAATAGGTGTCAGATTATTATGTTTTCATCTCTTGGATCGTACGAATGAGAGCTCCTATGATGGTTAAAGAAAATCGCGCATGCCTATAGGGAGGATGGACGGAGGAGGTAAGGTATTGAACACTTGGAGATCTTGGAACTCGGTCGAGGTTTCACATGATATCTCTAGCAAGTTCATCTATCTTACGTTATTTTCAACGTCGACCATTTGGACAATGCTCCTGAAATATTATTTCGATTCTGTTCCTGAGAACTTTGAGATTTTGCCCTATTGAAATGTATGCGTGGTCTTCTTTCAGAGTACTCATTGTTATTGAAAGAGCTAGGTATTGTAAGCCTGGTATGACATCAGTTGTCGTAGAAAAAGTACAGTATTTTATTCGCACATCTTCTTAATGACATTCACTGTTCTTAGTACAGATTTGTTTTTCACGTATCTATCGTTAGTATTATTGATAAAGCCTTATTCAAGGTTGATGAAGGATAACGTAAAAATATAGGCTATTCACGCCGGTTGTTCTGCTCATTTTCCATTCATTTTGTTGATATATAACAATCGTTGAAACTTTGTATATTGTGATCTCCGCTTGGAATACTCTTTATTGTTATTAATAGGTGTAGGTATAATAATTTTTTCCGAAAATTTTGCATGATGGATATCGTGTTTGTTATATCTCAAGTAAAAAGAATGGTTTGTTTCCATCATTTTATATTCTTGTTGATCAATTTTTTTTAATAGTTGACATATCATGCGATGTTCACGTTCTGCTTGGGAGTAACGATTATTAGAATTTTCTGTGTATTATCTCTGAGATCTTCAGACTTTGCAAATAGGTATTATCGTTGAGGTGTCTTCGCAGTATCTGGAGTTATCTGATGTCGTAGAAAGAGTATAGTATTCACGCATTTATCGTATGACGCCTATTGTTCTTAGTATTCAGTATTTTTAAGGAAGCACTATACTGGCTATTTTTATATTTTTCATTCATTTTATTGATATCTCATAATCATTGGAACTTTGTATATTGTAATATTCACTTAGCGTGCTCTGTGTTATTCACAGAAAATAGTACGACGTTTATATTATAGGAATTTTAATTAAATTGAAGATTTGATAATATAGCTTTGAGTGATCAACCATTGATAACTATATTGATTTCTGATATCGTAGTCAATTAAGTCCGTGGAACTGTGTACGTGTGTTAGGTATTTTGATTCATCCGCCACTTTGCCTAGTAATAATAATATGTCCTAGTTACTATGTGAGTGTCTACAAACATGATCTATCACATATGGATATTGTATTCCAATATCGCAGACAAGGCAGTGTTGTGTATAAGTGTTGGATATTTTGATGTACCTTGTATATACCTACTATGTGTTAGGTTCTGCCTAATGTCAATTGCTGTATGGAAATTTTCTTAAATGATCCACTCTGTATATTTGTTTCTTTGTTTATATGAATCGTCGGTTGAATTTCACATGTTTCTCCTTTCAAAGAATGTATATCCACGTAAAATAAATCATTCCGAATAATAACATTTTTGTATGAGAGGTAACGTTCCATTTTTGTCCTATATTTTCCCTATTATTTCTATCCGAGAGGCCTTTGAGTTCTGAATTTTTCTATCACGTTATAGTGATAAACTCCAATTCTGAATTATAAGATCATGGCTGTGATATGGGATAAATATAATATATTATTTTACTTCAATAATTTCCTATGATAATGTTTTTCGGATATAATAATTATATCGCAGTAAACAGGAAATCGTTATCGGCTGGCATTGGTAGAATCATTCTTCTTTCATTCCAGTTCATTCAGTTTGATATAAGGAATATGTTTATGAAGTTATCGCCTATTTATTTTCGAATTTTTTGCATGGACAAATGAGGGGTGATTGGTTATATTTTTTGTTGAATCAATCATTCTTCATTTCTATTCATTAGTTCGATTTTCAACACTACCTGTTAGGAGCTGGGGTTTTTCCCAAGTGTCGGACTATACTCTGTTCAGTGTCATGTGCATAGTTTCAGTGAAAAGTGTCTGAAAATGGTGAATTTCTTCGCTGTTCAGGTATTTATATCCTATTTTTTCCTGTTTGCATACGGGGTAGCTCGAACTTCGTGCTTCTGAATATCTTCGGAATACTCTTGAATACCTCTGAAGACCTCTGAATACATCTGAATACTTTTGAATACCTCTGAAGACCTCTGAATACATCTGAATACTTCTGAAGGTATGATCTGAAGACCTCTGAATACATCTGAATACTTCCATAAGAAAAACGAGTTTTGCTAAAGAGTTGTTCGACATATTTCGACGTGGACGGTAAAAGGATGTTTTTACTGGGTATAGGTATGCTGAGTTCGCCTGATGTCTAATATTATCATTATAAGTATAGAGAATTTCAAGACTCTGGCTATGTTTCTGTATATAGAAACTGCTATTCGATCGTTTGTTATCTGCCTCGGTCATCTGCTGTCATGTCATCTATCATCCATTTGATTGAATTACATCGTGATTGGGTTCATGGTAGTTCGATAGTTTGTTTTTCATTATTATTTGAATGAGTGGTAATAAATTTTGAATTTTTTCTACCCCCTGTATATGTTTTTCAAATAATTCATTCGACTCGAGATTTGTGACTCATTCTGTATATGTTTCTTGAATATATATTCCACTCCACTTATTTGGCTCATCCTGTATATGTTTTTTCAGTTGACTTAGGTTTTTCTAATCGCTTTGTATATAATGATATTCGCGAAAAAGTACGTAGATCTGGGGAAAACTCTGCTTTGTTTTACGCAGTCACTTATGGGACGTAACTTGTAATTTCCGTAGAATCTAGGGAAAAATTAACTCTTTCGCTTTCTTGAAATTCGTAGGTTGTGCTAAACCTGGATATCTGTTTTCGATAAGCGCTGGAAGGTTACGTGTCATACGTAATATGTCATCTATCGAATAGTATAAATGTCATCTGTCATACTTTAGTTGTTGAATGTCTGAATAATTCGATTTTCATTCTACAACTTTACCACCCTGTATCTCAGAAATAAAGCCATTTCGGACTGAGTAAGTTCCTTTAATCCAATTGAATTTAATTGATCTGCCCTATACAAGTTTGTATTACTATTTGAAAGCCCTGTATATTCAACGGACTCTAGCGAGTCATCTGTCGTACGTTAATATGTTCGCAGGGTCCGCCTGTCAGTTCTTGCCTTCTTGTATATATTCTTATTGCTATCCAAACACCCCTGTATAATGATCGGAATCGTCAAATAGCGTCATCTGTCACACTTTTGCTGAGTTCACCTTTAACTTCTTGCCACGAGTGCCCTATATAAGTTTGTATTGCTATTATTGCTGTATATCAAACGGATACTCTATCATACGTATGTTCGCTGAGTCTACCCCTGAGACGCCCTGTATATATTTTCTCATCGCTATTGCTAACTCAAACACCCTGTATATATCATGTTATTGAACGAGTTTTGATAAAGAGTTGTTCGACATATTTCCATCACATAACTGAACGTTTACACACACACATTTCAAATGATATCTCATAAACCTTGAGACTTTGCATATAGAGAAACCATTATTTTCGAAGTGCCTGTTAAAAATCCTTCTCTTAGAGTACCTGCACCCTCTTCAACCCTCTGATACCCTAGAGTGGGGTAGTATTACTGCGAATCACCCTGTATATTTTTTCAGCTGATATACAACTCAAACACCCTGTATATAGCCATTATTGGGTGAAAAATTTAATTAAATGCGCACCGTTTTGCGTTTTTGGTCATCTGTCAAATGTCAAACGTCAGGCCACGAGTGCCCTATGCGAGTTTGTATTGCTATTATTGCTGTATATCAAACGGATACTCTGTCATACGTATGTTTGCTACCTGTGAGACACCCTGTATATACTTTTGTATCGCTATTGCTAACTCAAACACCCTGTATATTGAATTAAATTATTAGATAGCCGACTTGCAGGTCGCCTAGTCACGTGTCATCAATCCTTTGTTATCTGTCATACGTCAGCTGTCTAATCCCTCAAAAGTGAATGAGTCGCCCTGTATATTTTTTTACTGTTATCCAACTCAAACGCCCTGTATATATCATGTTATAGCGGGTAGCCTTTATATGTAGGTCGGACCGGTATAACGCCTTTTTGGGTTCACCCTATATTTTTTTCCCAACTATTACCCAACTCAAACACCCTGTATATAACCGTTGTTGAAAAATGGAATAAAATGCGCGCCGTTATCTCTAGAACGGATCTATCGCAGTCCAACCGATGATGACGACCCGTTCGCTAGGCCGCGAGTAGCTAGCCGAGTCAGGCCGGCCTGTGATTGGTCGGCCGAGTCACGTGGTTTGGAGAAAAGTGGAGGGGAGGGGCTGGACTGGGGTGCCGGACTACCTACTACCGTCCCCTCAACTAAACGGATTACATAGCGTCCAGAAAGCACAGTAGTAGCCAACCGGCACTGTGAACAGACACCCGTAGGTTTGTCTGCCGGGCCGCCCGACTACCCCCCAATACTTGCCTTCGTCCATGGTCCCATCATTGAAGACAGTTCAGCTGAACGCAGCCCACACCCAATAGCGACGAGTACCTATAATCAAAATAAGAAAGAAGAAGAATATTGGAAAACTTGGAGGATTACGCCCGGAATAATGCTTGTCATGGTCCTGCACCCACACCAACAGGGAAAACACAAAACAAAAACAAAAATTCGTCTCGACAGTCAGGCTTGTCCAACGCGGTCTCCAAGGACAAAGTTATGATGAAGTCCCAGTAAGTCACTCGTCTCTGGACCCGCAGGAAACGACACGCACTCCAAGCCTAGCACCAGCCGAAGAACAACTCCACCAGGTCATGTGGTCATCTACAGCTCCAACGAATGCTCTCCAAAGCCTACTGTAGGGGTTTTGTTTGGAATTAAAAGGAGCTGCTCAATGGAAAATCTTAATATATTTCCTAATCTTTTGAAAATGGTTTTCTAATCTGACATGTCTTTCAGAATAATAATATGACAATCAGTCATCATCCTAGATTAACATGATAGATATATCATACGGAGTGTGCATACGCCACACTTACTCCCCCGCCAAAAAAAAATTAAAATACAAAATTATTGAAAATAATCAACAGGATTAATAGAGAAGGTCACCTTTTTGGATCTACCAATATCTTCATTTTTATCATAACTCTCTTGAAGAAAATATGCTGGTTTTGTTCTGTCTATACTTACAGGTGTCTCTTTGTTTGATCTGTTTATATAAATAACTTTTGGAGTCCTCCTCAACACTTTGAATGGACCCTCATATGGTGGTATCAAACCTTGTCTCAACCTATCAGCCCGAATGAAAACGTAATCGCATTTTAACAAGTCAGGGTGGACAAATGTTTTATTATAATTCCTTTCTCTCGCGGAAACTGGTCTGAGTGATGTGAAAGTTTGTCTCAGTTTCGTTAAAAGATTTGATGATTCCATAATATCATGAGACATTGTAAAAAACTCTCCAGGTAATCGTAGAGGTTGACCATATACTAATTCTGCTGAAGAACAATCAAGATCTTCCTTGACCATGGCCCGTAAACCCAACAATATAATTGGAAGTTCATCTTTCCAGTTATCTGTATCTGCTCTAGCTATGATAGCCGATTTCAGACTCCTATGAAATCGTTCCACCATCCCATTACTCTGAGGATGATAGGAAGTGGTATGAATTTTATGAGCCCCGATGAATTTCGTGAGTTCATAAAATATATTTGACTGAAACTGTTTCCCATTATCAGTCGTAATGGAATGGGGAACACCAAATCTACATATATAATGATTGAAAAAAGTTTTTGCGATGGTATGCGCTGTTATATTACTGATTGGGTAAGCTTCTGGCCAACGAGTAAAGCGTTCTACTATCGTTAATATGTAGGAACATCCGCCAGAAGGAGGTAATGGTCCTACTATATATCTAGGTGAACGTGCTCAAATCGTCCCTGTGGAATATCAAACTTTCCTATTGCAGATCTAGTGTGTCTATTAACTTTGGAATTCTGACACTTGATGCATGTTTTTGCCCACTTTGTTACATCCGTATTCATATGTGGCCAGAAGTACTTTGTTTTAATGAGTTTTTTAGTAGCCCGTATTCCGGGATGACAAATACTATGCACTTTCTCGAAAACTGAATATCTCATACTTTTTGGAATATATGGTCGTACGACACCATCGGAAATTTCGCACCAAATTGATATTCCTGAGGAAGGTGTTTGCGTTTTTTGAAGATTGGTATTTCTCTTGGAATCATTTGAGATGAGCTGAAGTAACTCAGAATCATTCATTTGTGCACAACTCAATGTTTGGATATCAAGATATTCTAAAGAAGAAATCTCAACTTCATGCAAGCGCGAGAGAGTATCGGCTACCACATTCATACTTCCTTGCACATGTCTAACATCAGTAGTGAATTGTGATATAAATTCCATGTGTCGTGTTTGTCGTGGACTTCTATCGGTCTTAGTAAACAAAGCTGTTGTTAGTGGCTTGTGGTCTGTATAAACGGCGAACTCTATACCTTCTAGATGATAACGAAAATGTTTAATTGCTGCAAATATTGCCAAAAGTTCCCTATCGAAAGTTGAATACCGTTTTTCAGTTTCACTCAATTTTCTAGAAAAGAATGCTAAAGGTCTTTTTGATCCTTTATCATCTTCTTGTTCCAATGATGCACCGATTGCTGTACTAGATGCATCAACTGTAACACTTATTTTACCGTTTTCTTTAGGATGCACCAGCATGGAAGCATTGGCCAATTCCTCTTTTGCCAGAATAAAACTATCTTCGCAATCTTTCACCCATGTACCAATGATTTTCTGTTTTTGTTTTTGAAGATTAGATACCAGTAAATGTAATGGTATTAAAATTTTAGCAATATTAGGTATGAATCGATGGTAGAAATTTATCATTCCCAAGAATCTTTGTAGCTGTTTCAATGTACTGGGCCGTGGAAATTCTTTGATAACTCGTATACGATCTTCAGATGGTTCAATACCCTGTTCTGAGATAACGTGACTCAGAAAATTCAACTTGGATACTCCAAATACACATTTTGAAGGTTTAATATTGATACCAAATGAATTCAATCTTTCGAATAAAATTTCGAGATGTTCCAGGTGTTGAACTTTATTTTTGCTGGCAATTAATATGTCATCAATGTATACAAAAACAAAATTTAGGCCGTTCACTACTTCATTCATGAAACGCTGGAATGTTTGAGCTGAATTTCGGAGCCCAAAAGGCATTCTCGAAAATTCGAAAAGACCGAAAGGCGTAGTAACAGCGGTTTTTGGAATGTCTTCTTCCGAAATTGGAATCTGGTGGTAAGCTCGAACTAAATCAATTTTAGAAAAAATACTACAACCCTGAACATGTAGATTGAAATTTTGGATATGTGGGAGGGGATATCTATCCGGGACTGTTACAGCGTTCAATTGTCTATAGTCGCCACAAGGTCTCCAATCATTTGGTTCTCTCTTGGGTACCATATGAAGTGGTGAAGAAACATATGAATTCGAAGGTCGACATATACCAAGTTGAATCATATGATCAAATTCTGCTTTTGCAATTTTATGTTTTTTTGGATCTAGCCTGCGCGGCCTCATGAAGGGTAATGCACCAGTTGTAATAATTCGGTGTTTGACCGAATGCTTGACTGGTAATGAGAAATCTGGGTCTTCTATAAGGGAAGGAAATGATTTCAAAAGATCAGTGAATTCATTTTGAATAGCAAATATCTTGGTTAAGGGTATATTTGAATTTTTAATAATTCCATTTATACAAAGCGTAGTTTTTGGATCAATCAAGCGTTTATTTTTCATGTCAACAATTAAACCAAAATGTGAAAGGAAATCTGCTCCAATTATAGGACGATTGATTCCTGCAACAGTGAATATGAAAGAAAAAGTTCTTCTGAGTCCAATATTGACAGTTAATAATTTTTTACCAAAAGTAGGTATAGAAGAGCCGTTAACTGCGGAAAGAAGAACATCTGTGTCTTTTTTGAAATCTGTGAATAAACTTCTTGGAATAATCGATACATCGGCTCCTGTATCGACTAAAAATTGTAATTTGGTTAGAGAATCAAATAGGAATAAGCGGCGACTCGATGTCATCGTCCGGTCGTGTGTCGCTTCCAAGACTGGACATGTTAGTTTTTTTGATAATTTTGTTCAAATTCTTGAAATTTTGAACACCAGGTACCACCACATTTCCTCGCGTTGTTTCCAAACTTTTGATGGTAGAAACATAGGGTACTATCTCTACGTAAATTTGAATTTGATCTTGTTCGATTAGGCCCCCTTTGGCAAGAGCAAACAGGGTTAACTCTGGAATTACCTGATGAGCGAATTTCACAAATTTCTGCCTGCATATTGCTAAAACGTGATTCTAAACTTTTTTGTTGATCACGCAATTCATCTAATGTTTCGGAACATTTTATTGAAAGCTCTGCAAAAGATTTCATAATTTTTTCTGAACTTGTCTGTAAGGTTGATTGTTTATCAATTGAGTGAACATCATTAAATGTATCTCGGCCACGGTATGTTTCCCATATTTTATCAGCAAGGTCCAGAATATCGTCAACTTCTTTTTTACCTGAAGAAGTTAAAGCAACTAATATTGTCTTAGGTAATTTCCTTTCCCACAATTTTATTATTAACTGTTTACTAACTACGGAAGATCCACCAACTGAATTCAACATTTCTCTGTAAAATTCTGATGGTTTTTTGTCTCCAATATAGGAATGTGATAGAAGTGAATCTAATCTAGTTTCTTCACTTGCTGTGAGTCGTTGTATGATTTTATTCTTTAGATTTTCGTATAATTTTTCAGTCGGTGGATTTTCAATGATATCGAACATAGTCGATATAATTTCTAGTGGTAAAGCAGCTATGAGATAATTATATTTGGTGCGATCAACAGTAATTCGAGCTATAGCAAATTGAGACTCGACCTGATGGAACCATATTTCAGGTTTAGATGGCCAAAATGGTGGAAGTTTGACTGAAGCAGCAATTTCATTATCAATATCAACTGACATCATTATTATATTATGAGATATTGGTAGATTTGGTATTCCGGATAGATAATGACAAATTTGGCGGAAAAGTTGCTTGTGGGATATACGACTTACTCGGAGAATCAATAAATTTAAATTAGTATGAGTTTTTCTTCTATTCTCTTGCCTCCACTCTCGTTGATGGAAGTTTCAGTTGAAGTTCTCTTGAACCAACCAGCTTACAGTTTGTTGTAATCGTTCGAACTGATAAAAATAGCTATCCTTCCTGGTTTGATTGATTGTAGGGTCCAACTCAGGTTCAAAGGAGCAATAGGTATCCGTTTTAATAAGTTCTTCTTGCTTGAAAAGTTTTTGTCTCCTTTTTGAGTGCGATGGATTTCTTTTCTTGATAAGTGCTTGATGTTCTGCTACTCGGGGTCACCAATTTGTAGGGGTTTTATTTGGAATTAAAAGGAGCTGGTCAATGGAAAATCTTAATATATTTCCTAATCTTTTGAAAATGGTTTTCTAATCTGACATGTCTTTCAGAATAATAATATGACAATCAGTCATCATCCTAGATTAACATGATAGATATATCATACGGAGTGTGCATACGCCACACCTACCACCGACTTTCACCCTACAACCGAGGAAAACGGGCCCAATCAATCCTGACAGTGGAAACAAAACAAAACAGGCATCTTCAACGCGAGAGAATTTCGAAATTGGGTCTGCTGCCAAAACCATCGTACACACTTCAACCGTAACCCAAAACTAACGATACTGGTACATAATTTGTGTACGACCCAATGAAGCAACAGGCCCGTTCGGTCGGACTTCTACCAACCAGGAGGTCTCCCCTGCAGTGATATTCTCAAGCCGTCAACTGCACAGCTGCGCACCGTCGGCGGGTCTCTAACCGGCCGTTCTCGAATGACATTTACACCACAGAACGTGATGTCTCTCCGTAACGTTAACCGCATAGCCAAAAATAGCTGACATAAAGACTCAGACATTCCGGGACTTGACCTCCAATATTGGTCAGCTAACAACAAAACAAACCAGCGCCGTGGACTAACCTGGATATCTTAATGGTTTATAGGACTGGCCTCCCACAATCGCCAATTAACAGTGGATGAAGTGACCCATTTAAACAGAGTGTGAATCTCGTGTTGGTAATGCGATTTCCAGAGGTAGCAAGGCATAAGGAGTAGGATAATGACAAGGTAGGAATTGAACTGGCTACGCTATACATACATAACTGATGATCGAACTAACATGGCCAGTACCAAGTATTACGGTAAAATGAAAGTGCAACACAGATACTAAACTTCTTACGCTCTATAAGATGAATCAGTGAGCATATCACTCTTGTTTCAATTATAATTGAATATTATTAATGCACTGAAAATGTTACCATATTGCTGAACCGATTCGACTCGAAAACGGCGAATTGCATCAAAAACTGTGAGCTTTTTCACGCAGACAAATTGAGAAAGAAATGCATATATAGAAATTGTGGTAATTCTTTCTTTACCCTTTCCAGATTCAGCCGCCATTGAATTACTCTAAGAAATAATTTTCATTTCGTCTTATGGAATTTGAAAAGTTTAGTATCTGTGAGAAATGTTATTGATTGTTTTCTGGAAAACCATTAATTTCATGTAACATATCGTCGGCCACACTGCGTATCTCAGTTTTGACAGTTTCTCAGGAGGATGAAAAAATATTCTAATTTCTCAATGTTAATTGACATTCAGTATGATTTTTGATGTATGTACACAATTGATACCACATAACTTCATTAGGTGACGTGGGGAAAATCATTCCCTTGTTACTCACCATCGAGTTACGCGTTCTTACACGCTTCCAGTGGTGTAGCTGGGGTGATTGGCGCCCCTGACGAGACTTGGTATTGGCGCCCTGGGAGGAGGGTTTTGGGAGGGCTTTGCCCCCCCCCAAACAACAAAGGGAAAACTTTGAAAATTTTAAAGCAAAATTAAGCATTTTGAGGCTTCATGAGCGTTTTTGTGAAACATATTTTATGTGTTTACTTTGTCATAAAAATGTTGGTTTCTGAAGCGAATACTTCGTCAGTATCTTTAAAGATGTAAAGTTTGTCAATATTAAAGTGATTTCAGTGTCATATGGATTAATAAACAAATTGTTAATTAATACTTAATTAATTTAATGTTTGTTTTAAACTCGCTAGTCTGCATTTATTTATAAAAATCATGTCCCCATCCGTTTTTTTTCAGAATTTGAAATTTTGCATTTTGGAACTCCTTTTCACCCGTAGCGTAGCGAACAGCCTCGCCTTAACAAATTCACTTGAATGGAACTTTTCTTGCTTTGACAGAAGCGAAACTGTTGATGAGGTCATCCAAATCTGACTTGGCTACCTCGAAGATCTTAAATAATTTTTTATTAGCTTAAGTTTGCTAAAACTTCGCTCACAAGATGCGACTGTAACTGATAGAGTCAGAAAGAATCTGAGAGCAATTTTGATGTTTGGAAAAATGTCTTCTAACTTTAATTCTTGAATTCTCCTTAGCAGATCCATGGGTGTTGCTTTCTCTAGATCTTTCTCAGCGAGTTCTTTTGCTTGATTTTTAAATGTCTCAATCTCGTTGGATAGTTCCACAACATCAACGTCTGAAGAGTATTTCAGACCAAAATCTGCAACATGTCTCTTCAACACATTCAATGGTTCATTTCTTAGTGCTGGTCCAGTTAGAAAGTAGAAGTCCGATGATAGTACCTCCAATGTTTCATATCTCTTCTTCAGCTCTGCTAGAATTCGATCGTATACTAAGTTGAGTTCTCTTTTAAATTCTTCTTCTGCAGTTAGGTAGCAAGTGTTGTCCTCTCTGGACTGTGTTTTAATTCCTCAAGTCGTTTGTTTACTGTCTTTGGCCTTTTTTCAGGAAAGTCATCATCAATGCCAAGATCTTATGACGTTTGGGAAGCGAATTCGAGAATTGGCTCGATAACCCTCGCCTCTGATTTCTTGGATTGTATTTGATAGCCCCTTTATCATTCTGCTTGCATCGTAGACAGAATCTGTTTCCTTTTGAAGTGCCTTGTTCACTTTGTCGATAGCAATAAGAACCCTTTCCCAAAGCTGCAAAGGACACAAAAATTTGAAGTCTAGCTGTTTGATCAGCCCAAGCGCTCCTACTGCAGTATCTAATTTCCATTTTTCTAGTCTGGTTCGATCACTGCGATCCATCATTCCTTTGAGGATAGCATACACCTATTTGATCATCCTTTTCAAAGCACTGACTGCTCTTCGTTTTGTTGACCATCGAGTATCACAATGGCCCTTCAGGGTGATGCCAAGTTTGGCTAGGATTGCCTGCCATCTCCCCGTAGAGCCGCTAAAAAAGGCAAACATATTTTGTACAGTTCCGAAATATGTAATCATCAAAGGCGAGACAGCGGCAGCATGAGCACCAATCAGATTTAAAGCTAGCATTATCGTAGCCCTGGCCTCGGCAGTTTGCAACGTTAAGGCCGTCATTGTGTAGTTTTTGCAAAATTTCCATTGACATCCCTTCTCCAGTTGTCTCGTGCGTGTTGATGAAATCAATAAAGCTCTCCTTCACTTCACATTTACCTTCAGACAAATCAACAAATCGAATAATTTGGCTCATTCGCTTCAGATGGGCATTGTCTGGAGTTCTGTCAAATATTACAGAGGAATATTTTCCTTGCTTTGATTTGATCGATCGTTTTTTGCAACGCCTCGCACTGATCGAACGGTACCGGTTACGGCTTGACAAAAAACCTCTTTCATCATCTACTTCAATGTCATGCTCATATAAACTAGTAAAACCCGTCTTTTCGAAAAATATTTTATGGAACTTTTGAATAATTCTTGATAACAAACTTAGCTCTGTACTGTTAACCCATTAGTGCATGATGTTTGAAATTTGATTTTCAATATTTTTGTCCAATGCTTGGTGCGAGATAGAGGGTTATATAAACATTCTAGAAGAAACAAATTGTGTTTATGTCAAAAATACAGGATGTTCGTATATCGAACGTTATACATAATTTAACCTGAGAAGAAATAACTGTACAATCGGAAGTCTACGTGTGTGATACTTCGAAAAGCAACATTTTGGATGCGAAGCCCTTTTACACTTGATACATTTGAATTTTGCATTTTTTCCATTGCACTGAATACATCTCCTCGTATTGTGAGAGTATTCTGGCAGGTGATCGACTTTTGTCATATCTGATATCATGAACCGGTGCTGGCGTAATTTTTCCTATATTGGATTTTTGTCGATGACTTTTCAAGAGACTCAGTGCCAAATATCTTCTGAATTTTAGCAAACCACTCGACATTTCATGGCATGGATAGACCTTCCTCATATGTAACCAAGCGGTCACAACTGACACGTCGAAAAAATTAGAGAATATGGGCCACCACCACTTCCTCTGCCTCATTCTAGACCTGAACACAGCAACCAGTCCATCCAGTTTATCAACGCCTTCCATGCCTTCAATATAACTATCAAATATACCATATTTTTTTATTTGCTATCTCCACAGTATCTCAAAGTGGTTTCTACTTCGCAATTTTCGAAGTTAGAAGAAGCAGATATCACCTTATTATCCTTCCATTGAAGAACGACCACTTTATCACAACTTGGGAATTTATAAGTATCACTTTTTTCTTTCGCTATTGTTTCCTGTTGGTTTCTAAGAGGACAGTCTCTCAATTTATTATCTCTCACAGCTCCTGTACTGTAGTATCCTGATGAAGATAGATGATTCAAAAGTTTAAGGAATGTGAAATGATTATCCATGAAAATGTTGTAGCCAGTCAGGTGGTATTTGGGCTTGTTCAATCAGATTTAGAACCACACTTCCCTCTAAATCGAAATCATTATATTGATTGGGTTCATTCGTCCTATTCTTTCTAGTGTATATATCTGATCTGAGCATTCATTACTTGTGCATATTGCCCAGTTTTTGAATCCAAATCGAATAAGCTTTCCCTTTATATACTGTTTCGCAAAGTGTTCACCATGATAGGGAATCATGCTTCCGTCAATAGTTCTGTTTTCATCTGAGCCACCATTGATTCCAAAATTGTCGTTGAGTTTATCGATAAGAGGCTGTAATTTGTACAATTTATTATCATTATATTCAGTCATAATTTCCGATAATATACTTGGCACACGATCCTTATTGAACCAATACATTCTTTTGTATATTTACCATACTGGGCATATGAATTACTTTGATCTTGTATGAGGGTCAATACTTTTTCATGAAACAAAAGTTGAAAAAAATCCAATGGTGTTTTTTTCTCATTGATCTCCTCGGGTGGATTGCGCTGAGTTCAGCTTTGTTCTAGTGCAGAAGATGGATCAGCATCGGACCAGGTAGTCATTTTTCGTTTTTTTGATGAACAAGGTCTACTAGCTTCTGACAAGTTTGCAGCGGCATTTGGAAATGAATTTACAAGTGGTCCATCATCTTCAAAATCATACTCTTTGAAAAGTATTTCAGGATCTTCATGCTGAATCAAATCAAATTCGCTTTCGGCTCTCAACATAGCAGGGCCTTGAGTGGCAAATATCTCCTGCATGATCATCATCAGATAGGTCACTATCAATATCGGTATCCGCACCATCTTAAGGTGGATTGATGTAAATATTTTCACTTCGAATATCATCTTCCAAAGAGTCGGTTACCGGAAATATCTGGAACAATACAAAACATCATGACCATATAAGAATAATAGGAGACGTGATGCATAACGATCGATAGGAAATTGAGGACATTTTCGATCAAATGGGGCCTATCTTCTGTTGAAAGTACAGTGAATCTCATATTCATACTAAAACTCCACCTTATCTACGAGGATTTATTTTGTTAGATAATAACCGACTCATTGATAAAATAATTTCATTCAAACTCATTCTACCATACAACTTCTTTTTCTAATTATTGATTAAAGTTGGAATACGAATAAAATGAAATATAATACAACCTAACGATTAACAACAGTTACTTATCTCAACTAACCTAAATATATATGAACTGAGCATATTTTATTGTCTTTCGCCAAAGTGGGCATTCAGTAACAATATGCCTTCTTCTAGGAGATCCCACCATTCGAAGACAGTGTGCTATAAAGAAATCTGACTACTCCAATTGTCCTACTCACCCATTATCATATTTATTACCCAAGCATCGTTTTCCTACATCATAGAATAGAGGCCTAGTTAACTTCAGTGGCTCTGATCGGGAAGGTTTCGATCACTTTGATCCTGACCTTCTGCAATTATTTCCACTTGAACTCCATTCATAGTCACAAGGTCCTGGTGAAGGGTCTCGATTCACTGCTCTTCGACGACCTGCCTCCATTGTACTATCTGGGCTGCTCGGTCTTCTAATTGCAGCCCTTCTAGATATTCTCGGCCGATTGGTGGATCTTTCCCGACTTGGTCAGCTACTTGACGTCTTGGTGCCATAATGATTGCAAGGATGGTTGTCTTCAACTGGGGTAGTTTGAGGTGTTTATCTATTCATATTGAAAGAGTGGTAGAGGGAGCGGTGGTGGGGAGATTTGAAGTGGTGGGGAGCGGTGAACTTGTGGGGATGATTGGTTCAATCACATGGTATCTATAGTAGTATTATTTCCCTAATGAATCAATGAACCTTATCTTCTGTTTTTGTTTCAATTTCTTGATATCATTACAGAACTCTTGATGCTCCTTGCCAACTAGTTCCTAGATAATTCAGTTGTTTTCTAGAGTTTATTTTATTTTACTGTTGATTCGAATCATCAGTTCTGCATTCTCTCGATCAATATCTATTCTCAAGCCATTCAGATCTTCTTTGAATGTGTCTTGAATTCGTTCAAATTTATTGTTAAATCGAACTGTCGTTCAAAGTGTATTCTAGCATATTTGATAACTGATGAGATTGTTTCTTGGAGTGCTAGTAGAATTACTTCTTGCAATCAAACACAATCTCCCAGGTAGTAGAGTGACGTCCAATTGACGTAATTTATTGATCGTGAAATGACAAAGGGGTTTCAATACTCAGTGTAGGAATTTTAGGGACGCTTTCTCTGGGTCAAAATGAAATCTTCTCAACAAACGTGTCCGAAAAGGCTTTAAAATTTCGGAATTTTCCATTGTCGCAATCATCTGCCATGGTTTGGTCACATTAGGCCTAGTACCCATCAAACCAGGCCGGGAACGGTGTTCAGATTTGTTTGCTTAACAAACCCGACACTTTTTCACATATCTAGCAACATCAGAGCGCATCTTCGGCCAATAGTAAGTTGTTCTGAGTCGTTCATAGGTTTTGTATATTCCGGTGTGTCCAGAAGTCTCTTTATCATAGGCTTCCTGAAGGGCTCCGAGCAGCTTATCTTTAGGTACGACAATTTTCCAAGAGTCACTCTCTTGACGCAAATTTGGAAAGTCACATATAACATGTTTAAGTAGTGTTGCATTTTCTATTCGCCAATCAGGGTAATTCAAAGGTTGCTCAGTGACCAAACGCATCATCTTTAAATACCACTTGTCTACTGGATTAATAAGAGAAATCTCCGGAACGAACCGGAATAACATGTCAGGGACTACATGGTCTTTTGCCTGACGGTGTTGAATTTCGTATTCGAATTGTTGTAGCCGGACGAATCACCTAGTCAAGCGGCCAGTTGGTTCCCGTGAGTTATCTAACCATTTCAATGCCGCGTGATCTGTCAAATCATAAAATTTATATCCCTCTGAGTATGTTCGTAGTTTCTCTATATCCCAAATGATGGCGAGACATTCCCGTTCTGTTGTAGAATAATTCTTTTCCGCGACAAAGACCTACTTAGATAACATATTTCGTGCTCGCCATCCTCGTGATTCTGAGATAAAACTGTACCAATACCATGCGCCGACGAATCCGTCTGAACGTAAAATGGTTTCCCTAAATCAGGACAACTTAATATTGGCGCGGAGATCAAGCATCTCTTCATCTCTCGAATGGCGTGTTCGCAATCAGGTGACCAAAGGAAGGTTTTGTTTTTTCTTAATGAATAACATAACGGTGCAATCATGGTGGAGAAATTTGGGAGGAATCGTCTGTACCACAATGCAGTACCAATGACTTGTCGAACTTCCTTTACATTATGAGGAGAAGGTAGATTCAAAATCGCACATACTTTTTCCGGGTCAACGTGAAGCCCCTGTTGGTCCACAACATAACCAAAATAACGCTAAGATCCCATACAAAAGATACATTGTTCTCTAAACAAGGTTAATCCCGCATTCAACAATCTTTGAAAAATTTGTTCTAGCACCTGCAAGTGAAGTTCGAAAGTATTGGTAACAATAATGATATCGTCTAAGTAGACCAAGCAATAACGCTCCATCACTCCCAATCACTTTATCTATGAGACGTTGAAAAGTAGCAGGCGCATTCGATAATCCGAATGGAATGACCTTGAAATGAAATAATCCCCGTTTGGGAATGGTGAAGGCGGTGCACTCCTGGGAATCTTTTGCTATCGGAATTTGCCAGTACGCAGATTTCACATCAAGGGAGGTGAGATATTGAGCGTTCCGTAACTTGTCTGGAATGGTGGATACATAGGGACGAGGATACGCATCTTCTTTCGTTACTTTATTTAACAGGACAGGTAATGATAGCGAATAAACCCCCTTGGGTATGGCCATCCTCAAAGTTTCACAATGTATAATGATATCATGTTACGTTACAACCTAATTTGTACTTTTCAACTTGATGGTGAAGTCCTATTGTCCTTCAGCCCTGGCTTCAGCAGACATAAATGGAATGATCTAACCTTATTAATCCATGAAACCAGCAACTATATGTCTGGTTAAACATCAGACCTCCAGTAATAAGTGTGAATCCAAAATCAGTTATGGTTGCTCCATTAGGTCGATTAATACATCAGGAACCAAATCTATCAACGTAGATCAACATTAGGAACCAAAATTAAAGGAGACATCAAACAAACAAGAATAAGGTTTATTCCAAACTAATTGGTAAAAGCCTGAAATTTTGCCATGAGCAACAATTTCTTTAGTACAAAATGGCGCTAGGGCCGCTCACCTCATGGAAGGTGGAGGCTTTGAATAACATCATCCAGCTGTTACCTGCTGCTGAATTAATGTCAGAAAACAAGTGTCTTACGTCCCATAATTTTGCTTCGTTCGAGAAAGAGGATTCAAACCATATATAATCAAGTTAAATAATCATTAATTGATAATTTCACCACTTGGAGAAAATCCTTTACAGTCTTGCTCGATTTCGCAAAAAAGAGAGAGAGGTCCGAAAAAGGATCGCTAAAAAAATGGTTCCTTGAACTCTGTGTCCCAATAACCTGAAATCGTCTACTGAAGGAACCAATAGATAATATGCAATACACAGATTTTAAATTGGATTCTCAATATCTTAATCGAACGATTCTATGAGTGAAAATAAAGTTCTTCAACGATGGTCACTTACCAGCAAAATATAAATATGACGTCATTCACAATCACACAGCGACCTATTTGGGTATCAATTTTATTGGCATCTTATCGATGAATTAATTTGAACCAGGTGACAGCCCTAATAGCAACTACCGCACCAGTGCCACGTAGCAAAAAACTAGAAGTGGAAAATGTTAGGTTATTGATACTGACAGATAAATCAGAATATTACATATCAACAATAATAACAGCGATTATCTATTTCCCTCCATATTCAACTGCGTTTGGCTCATTTATCAAGTGAAATTGAATAATATCGTGATGTGAGGCAAAAAGGTATTCCGCTGGCCGGGAATATTTAAAAATATCTTATCCAATCCATCAAATCTCGAGCGCAACAAATGAACGAGAAAGAAGGTGACTTGAAGGCTTTTCTGATCAAAACATAAATACCCAACTATATGGACATTTTCATCTCCACTATGGGATTGATATGCCAAATCTGCAGAAAACAGATACAAACCAGGTATGCGCCCCAACCCAAATAAGCAACTGAAACAACTCGAATACATGTTTGAGTTGAAATTGAATATCCATATCTGAAGAAATACAGAAGTGATACTTTTCAAACTGGGTACACTGCATTCCAATATAAACCTTTGTCTACAGTACAAGTCGAAATCAGTGACAGACGCCGATACATATCCCATTCCTTGAGATTAATAGGACTGAAAATTTTCAAGAAAATCAAAAATCTCCTACATTACTCATCGAATTCTGATCGAGAAAGCATGCCTGTGAAATTTTAAAAAACCAGTCGTTATCGATTTATTTGTAGTTACATTATTTGTGCATATGGGCGTTATAAAATAATTTCTAGAAAAGAACTATGTAACCGTTGTATCGGCGCCTATGGAATCCTGTATTTTCGATACATACAGTAGACACAGTTTACATCACAAGGAAGTGTGTCAAATATTCGAAAAATTTTGGACTACCCCAAAAATCCAGACCACCCTGTATAATTCAACAAAAATTACTCACAAGAGTATCCACTTGTTTTGAATCTTCCAACAGATCTTCAAGGACTTGAATATCATCTGATGACTTCATGGGAAATGTAAAAGGACATTTCTGCATTGGTGTCCCTTACTTGTTTTGTAGGAGGGCTAATATTTGTGCATTCTGGATTTTTATGTGGGATAGAAGATTCAAAACACTTCCATGAAAACCTGTAGGATTAATAATATTCAAGCATAAATTAATATTTCATGATTATTTCTAATATTAATAATGTTATTACTATTATTACCAAAGAAGGTGTTAGGTTTTGAATAAGGTGTGGTTTTTAGATTTAAAATTTGACTGGTTCAAGACTTGTCAAAAAGGTCGAATAGAGATGGACTCTTCCCTGATCCGATCTTCTTCGGGGTTGCAACCACCTCATCCGCTGATCAAAGAGTTTGTGGACTGTATGAA
The DNA here is from genome assembly GCA_918026855.4 of Phaedon cochleariae. NCBI lineage: Eukaryota > Metazoa > Arthropoda > Insecta > Coleoptera > Chrysomelidae > Phaedon > Phaedon cochleariae. The sequence goes on from OU896711.1 coordinate 40,213,276, forward strand.
GGGCTGGCTGTGTTGTACACTAGATTTGCTTTGTATTTGTTCGATAAAGAGTCACTTATACACAGTGAATGTAATGGATACAGAGAGCACGCGTATTTCGCTGAATATCAATGCGACTTTATTTTCTCGGCATGTCCGTCTCCAAACCAGCTTTGACAGTCACAAAAAATATGAGACAAAAAACGCCTTCGAATTAGAAGAAGGAAAATATAGAAACACTATACAGAGTGATAGTGAATATTTAATTTCATGGCAAATATTAATCCCTAATAATAATATGAGGAAAATTATGAAGAACTAATTAATGGGAAAAAAATATATATTTATAATATTTCTGCTGCTAACTTAACCTACAATTAACGTGGGGCGTTAACAGAAGGGAAGGGTTGCATTTCGTGCAAGATAATTTATTCAATATTCGTAGCAGAGCGCTTTCGACTGTTAAGTCATCATCAGTGCATATTCGTGGGTAATTAATCTGCTTTCAGCTATTGGAAAGAAATTGAAATTGAAAATTGGAAAAAAAAAATTTAAAATTTTTTTGGAAATTTGTTTGATAGTGAAAAAAAGGAAAAATAAATTGGTGACTTGTTACTTGTTGATGAACTCTTGATTTTGAAAAAGACATTATCATAAAATCGAAATTTGAAATGTCCAGTGTAAAACTAACGACATTATGGTAAAATACGGTTCAAACATATTGAAACGTGTTTCCCAAAAGGGGGTAAAATACAGATTACATTTTGTTAAGCAGTCATTGTCGCTGCGACATGTCGTGTTGAAGTGGACTTGATGAGTGACGGACCTTGATTTAATTGTCATTGAACGTTCTGGCATAATGGAGGCAAATTTCAAGTTGACATGCATGACATGACATCCAAGACATGACATGTGTCAAAGGAAAAATCAAGAATGTTCATTATGAAACATTAGTGAAGATAAACATTATGAAATCGGGAAGAATTAACTAAGTCCCTAAGGAGCGAATGTTTTGTTGGGCGGCTCGGTGGTCGAGAACGTGAATGCGCTGAGTTTGCATGGGGACTTCCACCGAGACATGGGTTCGAATCCTAGCTAGGCCATGTATGTTTGTGTTTGTATACTAACCCCGCACAAGTTTCGACTTATGGGGCCTTTGGTCCCTGTGCTGGAACCAACAAGGTAATGTAATTCAAAAAAAAAAAAAATTGCAAAAAAAATGAGAACTCAACTAACATGACCAACAAAACATTCGCTCCTCAGGGACTTGGTTAATTCTTCCCGATTTCATGATGTTTATCTTCACTAATGTTTCATAATAAACATTATTGATTTTTCATTTGACACATGTCATGTCTTGAATGTCATGTCATGCATGTCAACTTCAAATTTGCCTCCATTAGTCCAGCAGTGGCACTCTGTAACTCAAAGCGAAAGCAAAAGCATGCGTATTCGATTGCTTCTTCGGTTTTGGTACTCTGTATCGTTATTCGGGTGACGTCGGCAACACCGAATGTGTATTCGGATGCAAAGCAAAAGCGCCACGATTCGGGCGAACTATTCTTGCTATGTGAGGTTAGGGTTTTGAAAAGGAAGTAATAACAAAGGTAATAATACCAATATAACTATGAATAAACGAGCAAAAACACATTCCAGCCAATGGGACAGATTCTTAGATTTTGCAGAAAAAAATTCAGTTGTCCTTACTAAGAAAATTGAAGGTCCGTTTGGCAAAAACAAATATGATGAATTGTGGAAAGAGCTCACCATATCACTAAATAGCATGGGCTATGTTGAAAAAACCACTGAAAAATGGCAAAAAGTGAGTCTTATTGATATTATTAGATGCGATTTTCTTGTCTTGATCCGGATATATAATGTTCATGATATTATAGGCAGTAGCTGATTGGAAGGGAAAAGTAAGGACCAAAGCTGCTGGTATAAAAGTGGAACTAACGAAAACAGGGGGAGGAGGTCCAGTTGGACCCCAACTCACGGAAACTGAGAAGAGATTGATTGGGGTGATGGGATGGTGTTCAATAAGAGGGGATGGAACTCTGGAGCTTGGATCTCCCACAACAAGCATTGTGAGTCAAAATCTACATCTAGTTTGTATACATCTGGGGTATCCTGTGGACCTCTGAATAAGTCATGAATAATCTGAATTATTTTCTCCCCTATTTTTAGCTACCAGATAACCAGATAGGCATGGAGCACAGTTATCAACTCACAAGAGTATCCACTTGTTTTGAATCTTCCAACAGATCTTCAAGGACTTGAATATCATCTGATGACTTCATGGGAAATGTAAAAGGACATTTCTGCATTGGTGTCCCTTACTTGTTTTGTAGGAGGGCTAATATTTGTGCATTCTGGATTTTTATGTGGGATAGAAGATTCAAAACACTTCCATGAAAACCTGTAGGATTAATAATATTCAAGCATAAATTAATATTTCATGATTATTTCTAATATTAATAATGTTATTACTATTATTACCAAAGAAGGTGTTAGGTTTTGAATAAGGTGTGGTTTTTAGATTTAAAATTTGACTGGTTCAAGACTTGTCAAAAAGGTCGAATAGAGATGGACTCTTCCCTGATCCGATCTTCTTCGGGGTTGCAACCACCTCATCCGCTGATCAAAGAGTTTGTGGACTGTATGAAGGGCTGGCTGTGTTGTACACTAGATTTGCTTTGTATTTGTTCGATAAAGAGTCACTTATACACAGTGAATGTAATGGATACAGAGAGCACGCGTATTTCGCTGAATATCAATGCGACTTTATTTTCTCGGCATGTCCGTCTCCAAACCAGCTTTGACAGTCACAAAAAATATGAGACAAAAAACGCCTTCGAATTAGAAGAAGGAAAATATAGAAACACTATACAGAGTGATAGTGAATATTTAATTTCATGGCAAATATTAATCCCTAATAATAATATGAGGAAAATTATGAAGAACTAATTAATGGGAAAAAAATATATATTTATAATATTTCTGCTGCTAACTTAACCTACAATTAACGTGGGGCGTTAACAGAAGGGAAGGGTTGCATTTCGTGCAAGATAATTTATTCAATATTCGTAGCAGAGCGCTTTCGACTGTTAAGTCATCATCAGTGCATATTCGTGGGTAATTAATCTGCTTTCAGCTATTGGAAAGAAATTGAAATTGAAAATTGGAAAAAAAAAATTTAAAATTTTTTTGGAAATTTGTTTGATAGTGAAAAAAAGGAAAAATAAATTGGTGACTTGTTACTTGTTGATGAACTCTTGATTTTGAAAAAGACATTATCATAAAATCGAAATTTGAAATGTCCAGTGTAAAACTAACGACATTATGGTAAAATACGGTTCAAACATATTGAAACGTGTTTCCCAAAAGGGGGTAAAATACAGATTACATTTTGTTAAGCAGTCATTGTCGCTGCGACATGTCGTGTTGAAGTGGACTTGATGAGTGACGGACCTTGATTTAATTGTCATTGAACGTTCTGGCATAATGGAGGCAAATTTCAAGTTGACATGCATGACATGACATCCAAGACATGACATGTGTCAAAGGAAAAATCAAGAATGTTCATTATGAAACATTAGTGAAGATAAACATTATGAAATCGGGAAGAATTAACTAAGTCCCTAAGGAGCGAATGTTTTGTTGGGCGGCTCGGTGGTCGAGAACGTGAATGCGCTGAGTTTGCATGGGGACTTCCACCGAGACATGGGTTCGAATCCTAGCTAGGCCATGTATGTTTGTGTTTGTATACTCACCTAACCCCGCACAAGTTTCGACTTATGGGGCGTTTGGTCCCTGTGCTGGAACCAACAAGGTAATGTAATTCCAAAAAAAAAAAAATGAGAACTCAACTAACATGACCAACAAAACATTCGCTCCTCAGGGACTTGGTTAATTCTTCCTGATTTCATGATGTTTATCTTCACTAATGTTTCATAATAAACATTATTGATATTTCATTTGACACATGTCATGTCTTGAATGTCATGTCATGCATGTCAACTTCAAATTTGCCTCCATTAGTCCAGCAGTGGCACTCTGTAACTCAAAGCGAAAGCAAAAGCATGCGTATTCGATTGCTTCTTCGGTTTTGGTACTCTGTATCGTTATTCGGGTGACGTCGGCAACACCGAATGTGTATTCGGATGCAAAGCAAAAGCGCCACGATTCGGGCGAACTATTCTTGCTATGTGAGGTTAGGGTTTTGAAAAGGAAGTAATAACAAAGGTAATAATACCAATATAACTATGAATAAACGAGCAAAAACACATTCCAGCCAATGGGACAGATTCTTAGATTTTGCAGAAAAAAATTCAGTTGTCCTTACTAAGAAAATTGAAGGTCCGTTTGGCAAAAACAAATATGATGAATTGTGGAAAGAGCTCACCATATCACTAAATAGCATGGGCTATGTTGAAAAAACCACTGAAAAATGGCAAAAAGTGAGTCTTATTGATATTATTAGATGCGATTTTCTTGTCTTGATCCGGATATATAATGTTCATGATATTATAGGCAGTAGCTGATTGGAAGGGAAAAGTAAGGACCAAAGCTGCTGGTATAAAAGTGGAACTAACGAAAACAGGGGGAGGAGGTCCAGTTGGACCCCAACTCACGGAAACTGAGAAGAGATTGATTGGGGTGATGGGATGGTGTTCAATAAGAGGGGATGGAACTCTGGAGCTTGGATCTCCCACAACAAGCATTGTGAGTCAAAATCTACATCTAGTTTGTATACATCTGGGGTATCCTGTGGACCTCTGAATAAGTCATGAATAATCTGAATTATTTTCTCCCCTATTTTTAGCTACCAGATAACCAGATAGGCATGGAGCACAGTTATCAATTCCAAGTTCAGCCTTCTTCCAGTAAAAATGTGACATTATCACCACCACCACTGATAACTTTATCAGAAAAAAATAATCTGAATCAAATAATACTCCCTGATATACCTGAGGCTTCCAATAGGCCAGTACCTGTGGAAACACCCAGCAGGAAAAGAAAATTTATAAAAAAAACTCCAAAGACAATCCGACAAGGAAACTCAAATTTAGAAAAGATGCATGAGGATACTATGGGTATATTGAGAGAAATCAATTCCAATATACAGAAGCTGGGAAATACCCAAGAGAGAATGTGTGATATTCACAGTAAACTACTAGATATTTTGTCTACCCCTGAGGACAAACCATGAGTGTTTCTTGTTTTTCTCTGTCTGTTACCTGTTTTTTATGAGTATTATTGGTTTCTAGAATGGGATTTTTTGTTGTTTCTGTGATATCAGGATTCATTTTATTTAGTATGTTATGTTAGTTTTATTTGGCATATTATTATGATTTAGGTACCTAGTCATCATAGTACCTGTTTTTCTATTTCTGTACCTGTTCTTATGATTTTGTTTGTTTTTGATGAGTATTTGGCTCTACAATAAGATTCTCTTGTTTTTCTGTGATATCAGAAGTCATTTTATCTAGTTCATTATGTTAGTTCTGTAGTTTAGGCTGATGTGAGGAGTCTTTTATTTTGAGGAATTAAAATGTTTTTGAATTCATATATTGGATTTTTCTTGAAATCCCTGCCTTTTTGAAAACACCTCAATGGCTAATAAACCAAAAAATAAAAATGAGTACCAACACTACCAACTATGAAATGAATTCTCTATGTGTAGGTATCCATTTCAGAATAAAAATAATTGTTGAATTTAGATTTTATTTGAATCCAACATTATTAAGTATTTCCTGATTATTATCCTACCTACTCATTACAATGGAAAGAAATGTAGTTAGTTTTGAAAATATCTTGTGATTATTGCATTCCTAACATCTATTCCTGCATTGAAAATGTTTGGTTGTGGCTGAATTGCTGGATTGTTGACTTCAATGTCATCCTGATTCTCAATAACCAGATTATCATCAACTGGGACCCTCCACTTCACACACATATTATGTAAAATGCAGCAGGCATTAACAATGATTCCCACCTTTTGGGGTCCATACCGGAGTTTACGTTCTCCTAAGAGGCAGCGGAAACGTCCTTTGAGAACCCCATTCACCCTTTCAATGCAATTCCTACCAAGGATGTGAGAATCATTATATAGCTTTTGGGGTGTATGTGGAAGGGCACCTTGTACAGGAGTCATCAACCATGGTTCTTGAGGATAACCAGAGTCACCCAACAGCCAAGTATTTCTTTGGCCATTTGTATAATCATTTTGAAGCTGATGTTTGATTAGGGATTGACGCCAAATGAACGAATCATGACAACTTCCTGGAAAATTTGCATTGACATTCAAAATCAATAAATCCTGATCACATATCAACTGGACATTTTTTGAGTGGAAACCTTTTCTGTTAACATAGTTATGCTCTTCGTCTGGTGGAGCTATCATGGCAATATGAGTACAATCAATTGCACCAATAACTCCAGGCATGCCACATTTCTCAAAGAATTTTATCTTGTTCCTGGCCATTTGTTGATCTCCTGGAAATGATATCCATTCCCCGTGAAAATGATTTTGAATAAGAAGTGATACTTCAGAAATGCATCTACTAAGTACTTGTTGGCTCATTGCTAAGCAGTATTCTTGGCCTACACCTCTTTGGTAATTCCCAGTTGCATAAAACCACAATGCTGCTAATATTCGTAGTTCACAAGGAATTTTTGTTGATCTTGATGACGGCTGCATTAATGGCACTAGTTCATCAAATAGAAAATTAGTGATATGCTTGTTGACTCTGAATAAATCGATGAATCTATCATCCGTCAAAGAAAAAGGGTCACTTCTATCACGAAGAAATCTACTTTCTTCTCGATAAAGACGTAATTGATCTCTACGTTCAACAGCATCGAAAATAGCAATATTAGCTGGCAACATTATTTATTATTTCTGATGAATGAGAATATGAAAACAAACCCAAGAACCAAACATAACCTTCTCAATCTCAATGTTTGACAATTAATTACGGTGTTGCCAAATTTAACTCCATCAAATCGTTTGGTTTCGTAAAAAGTCGTATAGCAATAACGAAAGCATAACGTAGCATAACGAACTCGATACAGAGTACGGATAAACAAAGCATACGCTTTTGCTTTGCTTCGCTTTCGCTATGCTTCTGCTTTGTGAAACGAGTTACAGAGTCCCACTGCAGCAGTGGGACTCTGTAACTCGTTTCACAAAGCAGGAGCATAGCGAAAGCGAAGCGAAGCTCAACGTATGCTTTGTTTTCACCTACTCTGTATCAAGTTCGTTACGCTACGTTATGCTTTCGCTATCTTCATACGACTTCATACGAGATAGAACTAAGTTGGTGGAGTCAAATTTGGCAACAGTGTTGCGAATTCCATTTATTCAAAGGAAACATCCTATTGGATCAAAAAAGCGGCATTTACGAAATATTGTATTGTTAATTTTTGGTTTCAATCAGAAATAAAGCACTTGGAGAAGTTTCCGAGAGAATAGAAATTCAATAAAACATCAAAAACACATATGAAGATGATTTATTTTAATGAATTGGAATGAATGTGAATATTGACTATAAACAGATAGGTATTCACATCAGGGCATACAAAAAATAATAATCAGCCCAACAAGAACTTATTCTGCACAGAGCAGCTCATTGGAAAATATGTACCTACGTTGTTCATATAAAAAATTGGAATTTATATTCTCACTAGGTATATCTCAGTTATATCTTTCTATTTATAAGCAACTAGTAAAGGCAAAGGATCTGAGAATAATAATATTGGACATATCATTCTATAATCTAACAATCAGTATATTATTATTTACATATTATAATGTAATATCTATCAGAACTTGCTTCTCTATGTTGCAAAATGAATCGCCTTATGCAATGCAGCTGTATGTTGACAGTGCATTTATGCAGATGCACTTTTTTTCACAGTTCACTCCAGAATCTTGGATCGAATTATTGATGTAGTGAAAGTAGAATCCATTCTTGTTCTTGTTCAACATTGTAAGTTTAGTTAATCTTGTTTCACGGAATTCACTCTTGATTCTCCCTTGGTTACACAGTTCTTCTTGGGTGTCTCCGAGGTTTTTGCTATCCAAGTTAGTTCCTTCCAATGCACTTATTATGCAAATTTTCCAAATTCGAAGGTTCCAGGCTTTCTGTTATGTTTCACTGTTGTAGGTATCGGCATATTATATTAGTAGGATTCTTTAATTAGGTACCTATTATTGTCTTCTTCAATGGACTCACACCAGAGACATATTTCTCTAAATGAGGATTCAGTGAGACAACATTCAGTAATGGCACATTTCATTTTTTGGAGAAACTACTTATATCTGCCTGTTTTGATGTATCAGGAAACTAAAAGAGAAGGATAATTCGAATGAATATAAATTATTCCAGACCCTATTCACAGCACTAATGACAGTTTTCAGTTTATTTTTCAACTATTAAATGAGCTGTATGTTTTCATCACACAGTCTATCATATTTTTATCTCACGTTCTTTCAGCCCCTACCTCAATCCTACCAGAGGGAACTTCCATCTATTTGGGATATCTTTAGGATTTTTTTTCGTAAAACTGAGGAATCTGTCCCACTGACTGAGTTTTGTTTTTGCTCGCTTTGTTATCCATGTTTGGGTTCATTCCTCATTTATTAATTTATTATTTTTCTCAAATCAACACAAAGTTCGAACTAGGAACAACAACCAACAACAAAAACCAATACCTATAACCTAAATCGCACGCTTACAGTTACAGCGTAAATCGCTGAAAGCGGCAACCAAAATCCTTCGCTTCTGCTTCGCTTACGAACTCACGTTCGGCGTCTCCGACCTCATCCGAATATTAATACAGAGTACCGAATCGGCAAAAGCAGTCGATTACGCATGCTCTCGCTTTCGCTTTGAGTTACAGAGTCCCACTGCAGTACGTTCAATGACAATTAAATCAAGGTCCGTCATTCATCAAGTTCACTTCAACACGACATGTCGCAGCGACATTGGCTGCTTAATAAAATGTTATCCGTATTTTATTCACCCCCTTCTGGGAAACACATTTTAATATGTTCCCTGTTAACCTGACGAGTAAGTAACCTCACTTTTATCAATTTCCAAATTCATATTATTCAGAATTTCTTTCCACGTCCTGTATAATGAATGTCAATTCATCATACATTTAAAAAATCATATTTAACCATTTCAAATTTCGATTTTATGATAATGTCTTTTTCGAAGTAAAGAGTTCATCAACAAGTAACAAGTCACCAATTTATTTTCACCTTTCTTCAATATTAAACAGATTTCCAAAAAAAATTTCAATACATATAAAAAAAAAATTGTCGGAAATTTTTTTAGAATTTTCAATTTCAATTTCTTTCCAATAGCTAAACGCAGATTACTCACTTACAGGTATGCACTGATGATGAATTAACAGTCGAAAGCGCTCTGCTACGAATATTGAATAAATTATCTTGCACGAAATACAACTCTTGCCTTCTTTGGTAGATATACACGTGCACACAGCCCAGCAAACCTCAATTACTATTATTTCCAACAAACACAGACTGGCTGGTCCGACAATGGAACGTAAGAGGTTGCCGAACTACCGCATTCGGCCCGCTTACAGCTCCCGACTCGGCGTGTAGGTAGGGCATGTCCGTCAGGCCTTACCACGCCTTACGGTGGCTAAGAGTCGGCTAGCCAACCATCAAGCCTCGGCAAAGCCTCTGAATAACCGACGACGTGCCGATGGAAGATAGCCGGCACGGCTGGCCATCGGTGGCTCGCAAGAGGCAATTCTCTTGTAAGCCACCATTTGTTTGCCAGACGAATGCGCAGATGCCCCAAAATCATTTGTATTCGATTGAGAAATGTTTTTTATTGCTAATTTTCTCTAGGGAAAATATCCTGCTATGGTATTGATTGAAGAATTTCAAGAATGATCTTGAATTCGAATTATTGAAAGAAGCGATTAACAAAAAACATTAGACAATTTATTAATCATAGGACGAATACGTCACATATCCACAGAATAAAAACTTGAACTTTCAGTGCACGTTTCTGAAATGTGTCAATATCTGCAGCTTCAACAAATTATGAAAAAGTTCCTCATATATTATAAGAAACCATAAATATGTACAAACACATCATAAATATAATGCGACAAGTTACAAAAAAGCAAAACAAAAATATACTTGAGTTGAACACTTATTTTTCATGCTTTCGATAGGCCCTTCCTCCTGCCCTATCAGGAGCATTTTTAAACCAATTGCGAATAGCATTATCTATTTCGGAATTTGTCGCATTTATTGTTGCATGGTTTCTTCGAACAGCTTTTTAAAAATATTGAAAAACTGTTGACTGAAGTAGTCAATACTTGAATAGAATCGATAATGAATACAAAGAAGATTGTGATTTTCAATTCATTCTACGAAATTTCCCTTACATAATATGTTTCGATACACTGTGCTTTCTTCAGACAAACTTAATTTTGAAATAATATAATAAAATTAATCCTCATGTAACGAAAGTTCCGTAAAATGAAGTGAAAATCATAATTTTCTTTTTCTTTGTGAATATCAAAATGGACAAATTGATAAAACATGTATTTTACAAACACATTAAAAATGCCACTAGCTTTAAAAATTTATTTACGAGTATTAGTGCCTCAAAGACTTTATTTATGGCACGTTCCCTTCATTTGAAAGAACTTTTATATATGGAAATCATTTAACAAAACAATAAATTCAAAAATTATCGTTTATTATAAGCTTAGATGATCAAATTATTATATGATAAATTGATATCTCTATATCTTTTTGAAAACTGTTATTTATTGAAAGCTTGAGATGATCAAATTATTATAATAAATTGATACATTTATATCTCAGCATATGTAAGTTTCAAGATATTTCTAAGTTTTTGAAAGCTGCTTTTTTCATTTGCCCGTGTCGTTCAAATCTCTGCCACCCATCAGAGAAATTGATGCTTGCTGAAAGAGAATTATTTGAAAAATAAAAACAAATACCTACAATTTCAAACTGAATAAGTAGGTACTTGCAAAAAGCATGCAAATCGAAATATCATTAAGAGGTTATGAAAGTTATTATTTCAAATTCAAGTTACCATTTCGTTGAAGTAATCTTCTTCTAATAAGGAATCCTTGAATTTTTCAAGCTCCTCATAATCTATTGAACTGGAGCTGAGCATCCAGTTGCTGATACTGGTCAGCTTATTATTGTTCAATCCAATCATAACCAGGCTACTTACATCTGATTTAATCATTTGAATATCGCGCAGCAGGCATTTCATTATTTCTAAAAATTATTTGTTCAAATATTCACATATATAACAAGCCAATAATTATTTATATTACTCACTTGAATTTTTTCACAGTGGCATTTGTTGCCTTGATTAGGTAAGAGTCCCATTTGATCCTGGCTAGGTTTAGGACTACCTGGTAGAGCAAAATAATTAATATTTTGGGGTCTGTCTACTGGCTTCAATACAGCAAATGATTTTTCCTTTGGCTCCATTGACGATTTTTCCTTTGGCTCCTTTGACAATTTTTCCTTTGGCTCGTTTGGACATTTTGGAGGAACAGGAATATGATCTTCACCATCATTATTCTTGTTTTGTATGATTTTTTCTGTTAACTTTGACTTTCACAGTCTGTTTGTGAAAATCATCTTCTTCTAGTTTTCTCAGCTTGAAACTTGCCTGTTCATAGTCATCTAAAATAAACAACAACAAATATGTTATTCTTAACTTGCTTATTTGATGTATATTCAGCTTTTTCAACCAATTGAAATATTATTATTAATTACTTGCCACTACTACTATGCTTAACCAGGAGGGCTCATTTGAGGCATTTTTTTGTTAATGAGGGCGTCTAGTTTTTAACCACTTTTTTCCTCAAAAGTGTTGACTTCAGATAGACGGGCCAATAACAGTATACAGGGTGTTTCATTGGGGGAGGTAAATAATTCAACTGTGGATAGGGATCACTGGGGTGATTTAAAAAAACCCATGGTTAATGGGTTTTCGACTTCTTATAACCGAGATACAGGATGTTTCATCAATTTTGTCCATATCTTCATTGTCTCATAACTTTCCAACCAACCTGTATGTATTCTTAAAAATTGGTACACTTGCTCAATCTACCCTGTGGAATTGTTAGAGGCGACAACAAAAGTTGAAATCCAGGTCCGGCTTCACTTAAAATTCACAAATTCTTCTTTAACACTCGGTTAGGCGCACCCCTAAAAGGAACATGGATAGTCGCTATGGATCTGAGAATCCGAATGTGGAAACAATGATAATTTTGAAAAATATCAAGGCCTATCTTATTCATTTGGTGGATTAAGATCAATAAACTTCATTTTTAATACAGGTGTTTATTGAAAAAAATAGAAACAAACAAAAAATTATAAAAAATTAATTCTAGCATTTTCAAAGTTAGAAGGTAATTAGAACTGAGGAAAAAATTAGTCAGTCGTCCTCCTCGTCAGAATCGACTGCCTGTTCTTTTTCACAGCCACCAGTACACGTAAAGGAACAGTAATACACTGCTGTAGATGTGCAATAAAATTCAATAATAATGCAAATCAAATAAATCAAAAATACTTACAAATTTGGTCGCTGTGAATCTCATAGATCCATGAGGTATCTACGGCAGTGAATGACACCACTCGAGAAGTCAAACCAACACTAAAGTGTGACGCCTGTTGAGGTAGGAGGATACTGTAACGGATATTCTCCTACTCCAAATGACTAGCGCCATTCGGCTAAATATGAAACCAGTGGATCTCACAGATCCCGCGCGACTAATCGAGTGTTAAATTTCAAAGCCTACCAAGTGTCGATATATCATCGGATTCATGTCACAGCCAACTCATTCTTTTTGAATAAAAAGCAATTCAACAGCGAATTAAGAAATAAATGCCACTTTGTGATACATGGTTGGATAGAGAATTTCAAGAAAAAGATGGACTGAAGAAATGTACAGGGTGACATTTAAAAAAAAAGTTGGGGTCACTTCCGGTCAAACAGGTTCGTAAAGTGCGCTACCATTTATTATATACCCCCTGTGAATTTCAAAATGTTATCTCTTCAAATAAAAAACCTACAGGCTGCTACATGTCTCCTGTGTCACCCGGTATATCCAAAAAGAGAGTGAATTCAACCTTTGACCATTATTGTGCCCCAGTTAATACCATATACAGTGTGTCCCGCTTTTCATGAATACACCCTAATATCTCAGTTATTAATAATGCGATTTTCTTGAAATTTTGGTGGTGATTATATGTTAGGTAAATGAAGTATTTTGGCATAGTGAACATTTTCATCGACCATAGGCGTGCGGTGTGGGGGGGTAAAAAAAAAGCTGTTTTTTGGGAAAAGGATATTAGGGCTCATTTTAGATAACTTTTTTTATCAGAATTAGAATCAGCATTCCCAAAAACCCCCCAATCCATATTTTCAAAATCTCAAGAGCTGATTTGAGCAGAAAAAAAAATAAATTCACTTTTTTCGTCAATGCACCCGAATATCTGTTATTAGCGATTTTCTTGAGATTTTGGTGGTGATTTTATGTTAGAAAAATTAAGTATTTGGCATAGTGATCACATTCATTCACCATTGGCGTGCGAAGTTGGGGGGAGAAAAAAGGCATTTTTTGAGAAATGAATATTAATGCTTATTTTAGACAACTTTTCTCATCAGATTCGGAATCAGCATCCCCAAAAACCCCTCAATTCATATTTTCGAAATCTCAAGAGCTGATTTGAACCAAAAAAAAAGTTCAAGTCTTTTTTTTAATAAGTTCTTTATTTGTAACAGTGGTAACAAAATTACGAATTACTTTATTTTAGATTCTTGTGTTTTCAACATAACTACCTTCTGAAACAATACACTTTTCAACAATTCTTCTCAAACGTACATTCACTTTTCTTAAAGTTTGGGGAGTTATTTCCTGACACGCTTGCCTAATTGAAAAGCAAAGTTCCTCTCTATTACGCGGCCGAGTAGCATACACTTTATTCTTCAAATGCCCCCACAGAAAAAAATCACAAGGGGTGATATCTGGCGATCTAGGGGGCCATGGTTCTAAAGGAGAATTTCTACCTATCCACTTCATAGGGAAAATTGCATTTAAAAAGTTCCGAACTATCCAAGAATTGTGTGCGGGGGCACCATCTAATTGAAAGATTAAGTTTTGTCTTTGTGCTAATGGCAATTCCATGAGAAAATCATGGAGACCATTTTGTAAAAAATTTACAAAATTTTGTCCAGTCAGGTTATCCAGGAAATAAGGGCCAATAATCCGTTCGTTGAATATGCCACACCACATGTTAACTTTTTCACTGTATTGGTTTTTACAATGAATTACCCAATTCGGATTTTCAGCTGCCCAAAACCTACAATTTTGACTAGACACCACACCGTTTGTTGTAAACGTTGCCTCGTCAGTAAACATCATGTTCTTCAGGAAAAGTCTGTCGTTAAGATAGTTACCCTGCAACCATAAGCAAAATTCAAACCGTCGTTCAAAATCACCATTTAACAGAGTATGTAGAAATTTTGGTTTAAATGCCCTAATCCTGTTGCGTTTCAAACATCTCCATACTTTGTTTTTCGTTAAATTCATTGTCCTCGCAACTGCCCTTACAGTACCATTTGGGTTGTTTCGAAATTCTGCTAGGATACGTTCGTCGTCTGGATAGTGTCTTTGATTTAAATTGTACCTCCCTGGTCTTATTTTGAAAACCGCTCCAGTCCTTGCGAACAATCTGTTGATTTTGGCAACGGTATCGTGAGAAATCGGTTCTCGATCATGATGCCTTCCATTGAATATTCCAGCAACTTGACGCGTAGATCTTTCATTATTACCAAATAAGCGGATAATCTCTACTTTTTCTCCAATTGTAAGAACTACTCTTCGGTTGTGTGCCATCTTATTAACAGTTAAGTAACACTGCTTGACTTATTGACATTTCGTACTGATTACCGATGTCAAACAAAAACTTTTGTTTCAAAGCACTCTTTCATTAATTTGCTTGAAAACTCAAATCGGCAAGCCAACGGTAACAAAGTGCGCGTATCTTCCGAAATACCTAAATTGTAGTATAAGGGCAGTTGCAAACGATACTGAATATAAGGAAACGAAGGTGTTTGAAGTTTAATATAGGATTAGGGCATTTGAAATAAAAAGTTAGAAATAAACAATCTATTGAAAAAAAGTGAATTTAATTTTGTTTTCTAATCAAATCAGCTCTTGAGATTTCGAAAATATGAATTGAGGGGTTTTTGGGGATGCTGATTCCGAATCTGATGAGAAAAGTTGTCTAAAATAAGCATTAATATTCATTTCTCAAAAAATGCCTTTTTTCTCCCCCCAACTTCGCACGCCAATGGTGAATGAATGTGATCACTATGCCAAATACTTAATTTTTCTAACATAAAATCACCACCAAAATCTCAAGAAAATCGCTAATAACAGATATTCGGGTGCATTGACGAAAAAAGTGAATTTATTTTTTTTTCTGCTCAAATCAGCTCTTGAGATTTTGAAAATATGGATTGGGGGGTTTTTGGGAATGCTGATTCTAATTCTGATAAAAAAAGTTATCTAAAATGAGCCCTAATATCCTTTTCCCAAAAAACAGCTTTTTTTTACCCCCCCACACCGCACGCCTATGGTCGATGAAAATGTTCACTATGCCAAAATACTTCATTTACCTAACATATAATCACCACCAAAATTTCAAGAAAATCGCATTATTAATAACTGAGATATTAGGGTGTATTCATGAAAAGCGGGACACACTGTATACTGATCCATTTTTAGTTTTCCTATTTTAGGAATTTTTTCATAAAATATAATGATAGATTCCGAACCAGGAAAACTTGAAACTTACCTGTACATCAGATTATCCTCATCATAACAGTAATCATTATTTATTTCAAAAATTGTACTATAGACGTATTTTTTCGGAAGAACTGATGATTATGATTGATTATTGAAAAATCATTTGTAATTTATTTTCAGGCTCCCTGTGTTTCGAAATGATAAGAATAGTGACAGTTATGTATTAAAGTGATCTTCAATACCACTGTAAAAAATTATAATTAATTTTTTCAGCCACCCTGTCTCTTATGATAATGAAAATCTGTATAAGTATGTTCAAAGTGATCCTGATTTTAAATCCATCATTATTTATTGTAAAAATTCCCAAATACAACTTTTTGAGAAAAGGATCAGTAAATAAGATCATAGTTGGCCATGATAACGATACAAAAATAAAATCTCTGGACAGATATTACAACTAACAAAAAAAAAACAGAATCGCCATTCTTCTAAACGATGTTCAAATAGAATCTGAGTCATGCTGCATGTACTGGATAACAGTCTCGGAATGTGATGTGGTTTTATCACTTTCAGCACATCGACAAATTATTTTTTCAGCTGCAAATGATAAAATCAACTCAGTTGATCGATTCACAACTAACTGTTAATATAAAAGAATGAATGAGGAAGTTACTTACAAATAAAATGGTCCAACAATGCTACTTGGTCCCAACTTTCAAGTAGGGCTTTTAGATTTTGAACATCTGTACTGTCATAAACTGGTGTTGCCTCGGGTATAGTATGACAATAATTTGTTTGGGATCAATTTGATATATCCAGATATGTTGGTGCAGTTGGGTTGATGGTAACTGATGATGTAGAATTGCTGTCATTATATATTTGACTATCACTTGCAGTCTCATTTAAGTCATTTGTATTAGTGAATACTCCACATAAGCCAGAAAGTTGGTCCATATCATCCATATTATCCCAGATGAAAAGAATCCTTTATATTACTTTCAGTAGATTGTCTTCAATGTGATAGTACATGAATTAACATTATTGTATATTATTTTAACATTATTAAAAAACATTGAAGTTAAAATGAGATATTTTGAATAATATCTATGTAAAACTCTTTCATCTTTTGAGAAAGTTTGTTTTGTCTAATCCAAAATATTATTAAGAAATACTATGAATAAATATCAGAGTAACTCAATATATATGTTGAATTTGAGGTTGAATTATTTGTTTGAAGGTATTGAATTATTAATTTCCCTCGATCTAGAAAAATACCAAAGATATAAGTACTCGATCAATAAATTTAGATTTTTGACCACCCTGTATCTATTTCAATTAAATACCAATTGATAGTGAACGAAAAGTTAAGATAGGGACATGTAAACCATTTTGACAAATAATGGATAGTTTCGACACAAAAAAATCCTGAACTTGGAAAATCTCGGTTTTTCGCACCCTATATCTCAGTAATTATTACTTCAGACCCCAAGTATGATGGGTCGTCGAAATCAGCTCGTCAGGGAGAATCCAAAAATGAAATAATATATAGGGTGTTCTGAAGAGAAAAACATAACTTTGATATACTGTGACCTTATGAAACACCCTGTATATTTCAAAATAATTTTGGGTCATCACTTTAATTTTGATGAAGAATTGTTTTTGTATCTCTTAAGACAACAGAGGTATCGAACTTTGAAGTCTTAGTTGGCCACCCTGTACATAATATAACATAAAACAAAACTAACAAAATGTAGTTTTTAAATTTCAAAAAGCAAAACTTCTTTGTAATATTCTTTTAGTCTCAGCAATGTATTTCCCTTGGCAGTTTTTATCAAGGAAATAGGGGGGGCAATTATTTCATCAGCAGAAATGATTGAAAATTCACCCAGACTATCTGGATTCACTTCATAGGCAACATAATGATCAACATAGTTAGTGGTACTAGTTGTTTTTTGACAAAATAGTTGTACAGATTCTTTGTTTGATATCATTATTTCTAAAATTATATAAAATTCAATATTACTCCTGAATGTTGCTACATATTTTTGACGTGAAAAATGTATTCCTTTATAACATAAAGAAGAATGAAATTCAATGCAATTTTTATCGATTTTCAGTTTCTCAGAAATTAGTCTAAGATATTTACTCTGTTCCCTATGTATTTCTTTGGCAAAAAAATTGTTTTTCACTTTGTCGTCATCATGTTTCATCAATTGAAAAGCAAATTTCAATTCGTACTTTTTGGCCAATGTGAGGCAAATAATTTTTCCTTTGAGTAATACAATGTGAATAAACTTTAAACTGTCTGTGATTCGACTCATACTTAAAACACCAGAGTTTTCGTAAGGGTCCAGATTTACGGATGATTTTTGGGTAATGTGTCAAATTATGAAACTTTGGTTTCATTGTATCATTGAATAATACTATAAAATCACTATTATGTTTTTTAATTTTATATTCTAATAAGTCAATCCTGATTTCATCAAAACAGGGTCATCAGAAGGAATCATATCTCCTACCATTACTGGGAAATACATAATAAATGTCATCATCTCTCTTGGCAGACATTTTCAATTTTCTCTTAGCCAGATGTGTATGTTCAATATTTCCGGATATGTTATCAATTTCTGTAGAACCGTAATTGAAATTATGTTTTCTAGAATTCAATGTTTTGAGATCAAAATACTTCATTATCACAGTGAAATAGTTTATTGCATGACATAAGTCGTAATGACAGACTCCTTCAAAGAGATCATGCATGACATCTACATAGAAATTCTTATTAACATGGAATGATGGAATGTCATTGAGCAAACTGTTTCTTCGGAATTATTTTTGTTGACGTCTTCATGGTAATTCGAAATTGTTCTTGTCAATTCAGGAATTTCAGCAGTCAATTTTTTTGTATCGCGGTTATGAGCTTTGCAAAGTCTACAAAAAAAAATAACTGGAAAATAATTTATCGAATTCTACAAGAGAATTCAAACCCAGGTTGTCTCCTAAAACTAAGCCAAGGATAAAATGGACACGTAAACTCGAATTTTGACTGACTGATATCAATTCCACTAACTTCTAAAGCTTTCAATTCTTCCACAAGAAATTGGAAACACATTTCATTTCCGTTTATTTTCAAATCCCTTGATTTTACCGATGCTGCAAAAAATATATTTTCCAGCTTGGATTCTTGTTCTGCAAAACATGGAGAAGAAATATAAATATTGCAGATGGAATGCACTCCTGCCTGAGCGCCTGAAGGATTGTTAATTTCAAAATCGTCAATGTATAAGAAAAATGGCATCAAAATATTATTAGGATACAATTCCTGTTTTTTTTCCAGAGCTCGCCTTGCAAAAATTTCCCTAATGTTGGCTTACTTTTCAAAAATTTTCCTGAATTGGAATTTCAGGGGCATCATAATTCCGTTAGTTTTCTTTTCCTCATACACTAAATTACCAGTATGATGTAATGGAAGTACTCCTATCCTTATTTTGCTACCATTTGAGTAACAAATGATCTGTTCGGAAACTCTCAAAACGATGCTCACAATTTGTTACTAAACTACAAAACTCATTGTATACAGAAATCCAATTCGGTTGCATTCTGTTACTAGCAAAATACATAAAAATATCCAATAAAGGACCGATCACGTATTTCTCTACATTTTCCTGAAAATTAAAAACATCCTTTCTAGTAAAATTGTCGTTACTGTGAAGATTGAGTATGAATTCTGACACTGATTCAATCATTTTTTTAATTTCGACATGCAATTGAAAGATTGGTTTTTCTTCATCATTGCTACCAGTTTCTTTGAAATCGGAATCATTATATTCAATATTTAACTCGATATTTGCAATATATGTATCAGATGGAAGTAGCAAGCTCTCGATACCATCTTTATCCTCCAAATTACATTGATTAGTATCATTTATCAAATATCCACTAGTAGAATGCTTACGATTGACGTGTTTTTTAAAACTTCTAAAATTTTGAAGAATTTGGCAACATTCGCCTTCACAACATCTAATAATTGAATAACTTTGCAAATTATGAATTTGCCTAAAATGCTTGATAAGCACATCTAAAGGAATGAATTTCTTTTTACATTCAAAACAAATCATTTTATCGAACTGGTATTTTCTTATTTGAATAAGTTGATCAGGTATATACTTATCTTTAATGGCACTGTTTTGATGAATAACGCCTCTTCCTCACAACACTCACTGGAACAACACCAAATACTCAAGGCATAGACCAAATAGGTTTAGGGCATTGAGATATCACATATGATGACTGTTGTTTTCTAAATGCTGCAAAATATCCTGCAGCCTGCAATCACCAACGAAAAGTCGACGAAATGCCGGTGTCGGGGTGGGGGTGAAGACCGTTGAGCATTTGGCGCGAATCTTGATCAATCAGTATATTGTCTCAATGAACTCTTCGTTGAACCAATTAATGGGGGTATTGGTCTATCAAACAATACATTGTACCAACGAACTGAGTTCGTTAATATAATGTACCCATTGTTTGGCATTATTTTTGATGAACATGTTCATTGTCTCAACGAATTATTCATCAAGTCATGGTAACCATCCATTCTCAAAGTGGTCCGGTATTTTTTCAACAGGAGAAAAACGAACTCAAAGTCGGTCGACCACAATATTTAATATCAAAATTATATATAAGCAGTGTGTTACTATAGTTTCGGCTCTACGGCCATCTTCAGACACAATTAAAAAGTACCTAGAAAAAGTAATAAGTACAGTTGTTGAACAAAATGGTGGCTTAGAAAAATATGACATACCTGTTATGTGGAGAAACATCTCAACAATAGAAACATTTGTAACGGCTGAAAAGCCAAAAGAACATTACAAATAAGTAAGTTCAAAATCAAGGAAACTAATTAAATGGAAATCTACTCAAGGTAGCTTCATCTAACTGTAATCAAACCATCAAAGGAAAGACACAGAAATGTAAAAATTGAAAGTGGTAATTTGACATTGACAAGACAATATATGCAATTTCCAACACAGAATGAAAATTTAATTCTTACTAATTATTCATTGTAAGGACATTAGCCGTTATGGCCATAAAAAAAATCGTACATTGTTCCGACGAATCAATGTTTGGCACAATTGATGCGGGTATTGGTATTGGTTGATTGAACAATACATTACACCAACGAATGGATATTGTTGGTATGATGTACACTGTGTCCCATTTCGGTTGAGACTGCACTGTATCTCAGCTGTTATTGAAGATAGGGACATGCGGTTTTCGCGACCCTGTATCAATTTCTTGTAAAACTTTCAAAGTCACAAACAGAAATATTCCAACTACTTTTGTTCCTGAAATACAGGACGAAAACAGAAATGTTCACTTTTGGAGATGTTAATATTTCTCAGGCCCTGTATAAGATGGAAAAAAAATGAAAACTGCTTATAATATATGTTTTAACAGTCAGTGGCGTATTCTGAATTTTTCTCAAGAAACCGCATGTCTCTATCTTCAATAATACCTGAGATACAGTTCAGTCTCAACCAAAATGGGACACAGTGTACTGTAAAGCTATGGTTTCCTAGAAAAGCGGTGCCGTTATCTAGCGGCCGTCATTTTACGGTTGTTAATAACGGCCGTCTTTACGGTGACCAACCTGTGGTTTCCTAGGAAGTAGTGCGACCGTATTCAATCGTAGTCACTCAGTAGTCAGTACTCACTCGAGAGTGGTAGATCGTGCACTGGTGAAAAACGGACGATTTGGACATAGCATTATTAGTATGTTTGGATGATGAAGAGTCATCAGAAGACGACAACAATCGTTTGGAGGAGAGTGTCATGTTCAAAAATCGTGAAACTGAGTGTGCATTTCAAATTTTAGTGCGTCGCCATCTGCAGTGTAATGACGAAAAATTTAGGCTATACTTTCGCTTAACACCAGTGTTATTTGATTATGTATTGAATCACATAAGAGATGACTTAACTTATAAACCATATAATAGACACAAAAAGCCCATATGCCCAGAAGAAAAGTTATGTATACTTGTGAGGTAAGTACCTCACTGAGTCATATTTTATTATAAATTGTACATATAGTGAGGACCAAAAGTCCGTCGCCCCCCCTGTAACTTCTTTATTCTACATATCACAAACAAATTTTAGGTACATAAGTTGTAGGGTTTCATTCGATCTCTTTGATGGTTTAAGTTTCATTCATACAGAGTGTCTCTAAAAAGCACGGTGACTTAGAAGTTAATTTTTTCATATGGGACACCCTGTATTTCATTGCATTTTCAGATTCTCTCTGAAGATCTGATTACATCGATGTATCACACTTGGGGTCTAGCGGAAATGATTACAGAGATATAGGGTGTGAAAAATCGTCATTTTTCAACTTTAGGAATTTTTTTTGTCGAAACTATTCATTATTGGTCAAAACGGCTTACATGTCCCTATCTCAACTTTTGATTAACTATCTACTGATATTTAATTGGGACATATACCGGGTGATCAGGATTCTGAATATTGCACCACCCTGTATTTGTTTCAATTAAATGTCAGTAGATAGTTGATCAAAAGTTGAGATAGGGACATGTAAGCCGTTTTGACCAATAATGGATAGTTTCGACAAAAAAAATTCCTGAAGTTGAAAAATGTCGATTTTTCACACCCTATATCTCTGTAATCATTTCCGCTAGACCCCAAGTGTGATACATCGATGTAATCAGATCTTCAGAGAAAATCTGAAAATGCTTCATTGCATACAGGGTGTCCCTTTTAAAAAAATTAACTTCTAAGTCACCGTGCTTTTTAGAGACACTTTGTATGAATGAAACTTAAACCATTTAAGAGATCAAATGAAACCCTACAACTTATGTAATTAATTTTTTTTTTAATATGTAGAATAAAGAAGTTACAGGGGGGGCGACGGACTGTTGGTCCTCACTGTATATCTGTCACTAATGCTAGTAATACTGATATACTAATAGTATACCGGCCAATATTATACCGGGTGGCCCATTCAAGACGATCCACTCTGAATAACTCTTGAACACATGATAGAATGAAAAAATGCTCAGACACGTCAACTTTTATTTCTTGGAGGACATAATTTGAGATGGGTTTGTCATCTGTCATGACTTCCCCCTCCCCTAGAGAACCACCCTTTCAAGAATTTCAAATAGGAACATGGGTCGAGTGATACCTCATTCGAAAGGTATTTTCACCCAGATAATAACTGTGTTTTGTTTTCGAAAATTGATTGATTAGTTTTTGAAATAATGGGTGTAGCCCATTCAAGACGATCCACCCTGAATTACATTTGAACACATGATAGAATGAAAGAATGCCCAGACACGTCAGCTTTCATTTCTTGGGGACATAATTTGAGATGGATTTGTCATTTGTCATAACTTCCCCCTCCCCTAGAGAACCACCCTTTCAAGAATTTCAAATGGTAACATGGGTCGAGTGATACCTCATTCGAAAGGTATTTCCACCCAGATAATAGCCGTGTTTTGTTTTTGAAAATTGATTGATTAGTTTTTGAAATAATGGGTGTAGCCCATTCAAGACGATCCACCCTGTATAACTCTTGAACACATGATTGACGATCCATAACTTTTGAAGGCATGATAAAATGAAAAAATGTTGAATCGTCAAATTCAAGAGGTGGTCCACCCAAGATGGTTCACCCTGGAAAACTTTTGAACAATAGGTCGAATGAAAAAATGCTAGGAAACGTGATATTTTATTGAGTTCAAACATCCTAAAGTCATAAAAGTTGCTCAAAATGTGCTCCGTTCATAGCTAAACAATGGTAGAGCCTATTTTGAAACTCTTGATTTGTAGATCATGGACTTCAAATGTCCCCAAAGCAAAAAGTCATTGGGAGCAAGATCAGGTGATCTAGCCGGCCATTTTATCGGACCTCTTCGACCAATCCATTTTCCCGGAAATGTTTGGTTTAACCATTCTCTCACTGGGATAGAATAATGGGGCGGAGCACCATCTTGCTGAAAATGAACATTTTCTGCTTCTAGAGTTGGATCGTTGTAGATAGCATCTGCTATGAGTGGCTCGATTTGATTTTCTAGCATATTCAAATGAACAGCACCATTTAGATTTCTATCAATAATTATTGGCCCAATAATAGTATTCCCCAGAATGCCAGCCCACACGTTAATCTTCTGAGGTTTTTGAGTATGTTCTTCTCTGAGAATATGCGGATTGTGATCGCTCCAATAGCGACAATTCTGTCTGTTCACGAAACCATTCAGATAAAAAGAACACTCATCACCGAAACAAATGTGTTTCAGTAAATTTGGATTCCTTTGGATCGTTGCCGTCATTACTTCGCAAAATTTATTAAGCCTATCAAAGTCATCCTCATTGAGCTCCTGATGGAGTTGTAACTTATACGGATGGAATTTATGAGTTTTGAGGACCCGTTGATTCGAACTTCTTGAAATTCCAGTAGAAAGGCTGAGTTGGCGAACTGATAAAGTCGGATCAACTGCTATCTGTCCCAAAATACCTATCTGATTCACTTCATCCGTAACTGGTTTGATGCGATGGCTCTTATTGTTGCACGAAATTTTCTCACAATTTCTAGAATATACCTAAATGCGAAAATAATTTTGAAGAAGCAAAGTTTATTGTCATGCCTATACTTACTTATGTGACACATTTCTTTCCGGATGTCTTTCATTGAATAATCTAGCTGTCAATCTGGCACAATTATTGTGTGAAGCAAAAATGAAAATAATATCTTCTTTCTCATCCTTTGTGTACACCATTCTGAACAATTCGAATATGCGATCTAACAATCAACGAAAATTTCTACGGTTTCGAATTCGATAAATATGAAAACAAGTTTCTGTACGACAAATCGAAACCATGGGCAAAACTTGTACAGTTTTCTTGTGTACATATATCTATGGAGATACGCAGTCAGATTTTTTTGTATTGATATAATTTTTACGGTTTGATTTTAATCTTCATATCTATCTTCTGCTGAACGAACAGTTACCAAACCGTTATGAGATCATGGAAAAATTATTGCCCACAAGGAATATTCTCTAAAGTCATAATATTAATTGATATTGAAGGAATAGGAATATTTCTTGAATATTCGCTATCAATATCTCGAAAATGAATTAACTAATGTGCAAAAATAAAACACAGTTATTATCTGGGTGGAAATACCTTTCGAATGAGGTATGACTCGACCCATGTTCCTATTTGAAATTCTTGAAATGGTGGTTCTATAGGGGAGGGGGAAGTCATGACAGATGACAAACCCATCTCAAATTATGTTCCCCAAGAAATAAAGTTGACGTGTCTGAGCATTTTTTCATTCTATCATGTGTTCAAATGTTATTCAGGGTGGATCGTCTTGAATGGGCTACACCCATTATTTCAAAAACTAATCAATCAATTTTAAAAAACAAAACAGTTATTATCTGGGTGAAAATACCTTTCGAATGAGGTATCACTCGACCAATGTTCCCATTTGAAATTCTTAAAAGGGTGGTTCTCTAGGGGAGGGGGAAGTCATGACAGATGACAAACCCATCTCAAATTATGTCCCCCAAAAAATAAAAGTTGACGTGTCTGAGCATTTTTTCATTCTATCATGTTATTCAGGGTGGATCGTCTTGAATGGGCCACCCGGTATAAAATGTTTAATAAAGTATAATAAATCATAACAGCCACTTTCAAGAAACGTTTTATTTGTATAAATATATGTTTATGAACATCATGTTCATTAACGTTATGTCATTTATGCATTGTTAATTACAGATTTAAAAATAATTGGTCATTTTCTGTTAGGCTAAGGTCACTTTCTAAAACACCTCTTCCATCTCTTTGTGATGACTCGTCATATATTTGTCCTTGGTAATTTGACGTTCCACTTGTTGCTGGAGATGGCACCGTTTCTGAGTGTATAAAGCTCATTGTTGAACTTGATGAATCTGTCTGTCTCGAATAGCCTAAAATACTTTTTAATTCAGCATTACCGACCAATGACGAAATTTGCATCCTTAATTGCACTTGTTCATACCATCTCCAACAACATTAGTAATTGTGTTAAGTCTTTGTGATGAAGGAAGGCTATCTAAGAATGATAGGAGAACAGACCTATTCTTTGGTGCCTCTCCAGCTGAACCAGTACCAGGTTTACCTTTACGCCGAATATAATAATCCCTCACGTAGGCCCATCGTTTACTGCAGTCAGAACCTAAAACACAAATTGTAATTTGATTTCTTATTTCATACATTTGGCCACAGGAGAATCTTTTCGGTCACTTGCTTTTCAATATCGAGTCAGTCATTCCTGGATAAGTGTCATAATAAGAGAAGTTTCTGAGGCCATTATTAAAAGGATGTTTGAGTTAACTATACCGTCGCCTACAGAAAATCAACTAAGTCAAAACAGTAGTCAATTTTTTTTCACAATGAAATTTCCCGAACTGTGTCGAAGCGATAGATGGGAAACATGTAAGAATGAAGGCTCCCAAACGAAGTGGATCATTATATTTCAACTATAAAGAGTACTATTCAATCGTTTTGCTAGCAGTCGTTGACGCGGATTGTAAATTCACTGCTGTTGATATTGGTTCCTATGGTAGAGAGGGAGATGCTGGTATCTACCTAAAGAGTCAAATTGGGAAAATGATAAAAAATAATACATTCAATATACCCGCAAGAAAAGAAATACCCGCGACAAATACTCTTGTACCCCATGTCATTGTAGGGGATGAAGCTTTTGCTCTGCACGAAAACCTGATGAAACCTTATCCAAGACAGAAATTAGTACATGATCCATCAAAAGCTGTATATAATTATCGACTATCTAGAGCTCGGAGAACAACTGAACATACTTTCGGAATTTTATGCGGTTATTTCAGACTCTTTTTCCTACCTATTGCTACTGCCCCAGAAACTACTGACAGATTGATTACATGTGCATGCATATTATATAATATTTTACGGGGAGCAAAAGTACTTGCTCCAGGTCAAAAACATTATGATGATGCACTACCACTACCAACTGGAAATTTAATTCCCATAACAGAACACAATGTGCGTGCCAAAATGAATCACACTCAAATTCTAGAAATATCCAAAAATTATTTCAACGGTCCAGGGGCTGTAGAGTGGCAGCATAGTTATACAATGCGACATTAATTGTGATTATTATATAATATATTTATTGTGGTAATTACTTTTACTTTAAAGCATCTGATGTATATTAATAATTAA
The DNA here is from genome assembly GCA_918026855.4 of Phaedon cochleariae. Classification (NCBI taxonomy): domain Eukaryota; kingdom Metazoa; phylum Arthropoda; class Insecta; order Coleoptera; family Chrysomelidae; genus Phaedon; species Phaedon cochleariae. The sequence goes on from OU896711.1 coordinate 40,240,378, forward strand.
TATATTTTAGAACAAATTCATTATTCTCATATTAAAATAGTATCTGTGACAACACTTAAACGATAACAAAAAATAATATGTTACTATTCTAAATTTTATTTAGAATAATGTTGAATAAATTAAATTTAAGTTTAAAAAAAGTGTTTTATTGAATTAGTTAATATTTATTGAGTTTTTCACTTTACTGAATTTTAGTACGATACACACCTGATTTTTGAAGTGTTATTCCAATTTCGTTGCACAACTTCTGCTTCATCTGGGCTTGTCTATACTCTTCGAATTTGATATTGTACAAAGTTTCATGATTTTTGACAAAATCAATTAATTGTTCGTCATTTTCGCTCGTCCACATCACGTTTCCACTCATTGTTTTAACTACTGTATATCACCGCTATGACGGCCGTCATGCAACTGACAGCACCGCTATTTGACGTTACGGTGACACTCAACGTACTCTAGGGCCCATATTTATAGTCGTTTCCTCAAGACTTCCTCAAGGCTTCCTTATCTGAGGATTCCTCAGCACTTGAAGGAATGACTTGTTTTATAAACATTCCTCAAGTGCTCCTTGTGTAAGGAATCCTTACATTTGGCAACAGTGTTCAATGTTAGTGTTCTGTGACCAGATTCTGCTGATTTATGTCGATTTCTGTTTCGTGCCGTGTTGTGTCAATATTTCAAAAATTCAAATTTGAAAGTGAAAAAGCGAGGTAAGTGGAAATTTTTGATTCTGTAGACTTAAAGACTGATACTAGATGATTTTTTCAAATTTACAGATGAGTGATATTGATAGAAAAGTATTCTCCGTAAGAGAGAAGGTTCTGCTTATGTCTTTGGTGGAGAAATATAAGAATATATTGGAAAATAAAAAAACCGATGCTATACAGATCCAACAGAAAAATGAAGCCTGGAATAAAATTACTCAATTTTATAACTCGAACGATGTATCCAGAAGGACCACAAAGCAATTAAAAAAACTATGGGATAATTTGAAACAAAAGTAATAACCTGATATTCATTCCAATTATATATTGGAAATATGAATATAGTTCACCCAATAATACTCATCACCTATAATTGAACATTTTTAGGACTAGAAAGTCAGATACGGAATTCAAAAATAAAATGCTGAAAACAGGTGGTGGTCCTTCTTCAAAAGTAGATGATGATCCGCTAAATGTAATGGTGCGGTCAATTGTTCCTACCATTAATTTCATGATAGATAACAAGTTTGATAGCAATGCTGCATATGTCGAACAAAGTGAGATAATATGTTATTCTTTTACATCAATAAATGAAAATGATTTATCATTTTGCTATAATATACTGTGCTAGTCAAAAGTCCCCTCCCCCCTCGTATCTTTTGAACGGGTATACTTATAATAATGAAATTCGGATGGTGGAAATAAACGGATGTAGGCTTCTCAACTGGTCATAACAGGTGACGCAATAGTTTATTTCCACCCTCCAAATTTCATTATTATAAGTATACCCGTTCAAAAGATACGAGGGGGGGAGGGGACTTTTGACTAGCACTGTATAATATATCATATAATATTATACAGGGTGTTCCTTAATGACATGCTAATAATATATTCAAGTCAATAGCGTGACAAAAATGACTGCAAAAATGTCGTCAATTATTGATCGACTGATGTCTATGACCAAAAATCACCAGATATTGACGTCATTTTAGACGTGCTTCTGTGGGCTGGGAAACGTCCTAACTTTTGATATACAGAAGTCTTTGAGGAACACCCTCTATAATAATGAAATCTTCAATAACATATATTTATTCTCATAGGAAAACATTTGGAATCATCATCTTCTCCTGAAGTTGCACCAGTACCAGTGGATGAAGGTATAGTTTATAATAATCCATATGGTAATATGGTATATATACTTACTTATTTGGAACAATGGTTTCAGGATCTGTTATTGAAATGGAAGAAGATGATATAATAAGACATGAACAGTTTCCATTAGGTAAAAATCTTGCCAGATTTATCATTGATAAAATTCGTTTTTTTTTTCAAATATATGGGTATAGGTATTTCTTTTTTGTAGATCTGGATTATGAAATTCAGCACGACGTACCAAATAGGAATGATGAAAATGTAACATTAGTTCCAGGTAAAGGTAATAAAAACAATATATTAGATATTGTCTCTGGAATTTCTGTTTTTCAGATATATCAAAAAAAAACTCGCGAAAAACAAAAAATAATAACATTTCATTAGTTGAAAAAGAAAGTCAGCTGAGACTTACAAAATTAGAAAACGCCATTCAACAGCAGACTGAACTGCATAAAATGAAATTAGAAGCAGCTGAAGCAGAAAAATTATTCTGGATTAAGAAAACCCAGTTGCTAGATAGAGAAGATTCATCTTTCAATTTTTAAAATTAAATCATTAATTGTTACTTATTCCTTAAATAAATTATAATAAAAGTTATACGGCTCTGAAAAGTCCACATTTGAAAATAGTTTCAGATTCACAGGGTGTTCCATTTTCACGCGCAATAGCAAAAATAATAGATTTTTCAAATGGAATACCCCTGTATTTTATTGCATTCTTAGATTCTTCTAGAAGAGCTGATTTTATCAATGCATCACACTTATTGGGGTCCAGCGGAAATGATTACAGGGATATATAGGGTGTTCAAAATCGAGATTTTTCAACTGTTAGGATTTTTTGTGTCCGAACTATTCATTATTGGCCACAAAACGGCTCACATATGTCCCTTTCTTAACTTTTATGATTATCTATCTACTGACATTTAATTGGAACAAATAAAGAGATAGAGGGTGGTTCAAAGATTCAGAATTCTGATCACCCTCTGTATCAATTGAAGCTTTTAAAATTGGAAAATGCAATTCAACAGCAGACAACTGTATAAAGTGAAACTTGAGGTTGTAGAAATAGAAAAAATGTATTGCATGGTTAAGAAAAACTCAATTGTTGGAAAAGGAGAATGTATTTAATTAAATAATATATATATATATATATATATATATAGTATAGATCAACACATATATCTATATTTTGAATGGAACTGTTCATTATTTCAAAGTAGAGGTACCAAATTATAAATACCTACTCCCAGGAATATATAGGTACTGTAAATTTGCGAATTTGTCATGTTTCAGATTTTTTGTCGATTTACCTTCAATAATAAAAATTCAGGAAAAGAGTTTTGAAACCTTATTTTCGAGCATTAATAGAAAAACTATATGTATTTCATCAATTTTGATTCTAAACAAGAAGAATATGTCACTAGTAATAAAATCTTTCATTGCCACATGGGACAATAAATATGAAAATAATAATATAGGATGTCCTTTGACTTTTGGCATAAAATCTAATATTATATAGGTCTATTATATACTTTTGCATTCACTTCTCTATAAAAAGACTTGAAGGATAACAACAACAGTTGAATTTGAGGTAAAAAATCAAAACCAATACCTAATCGGAAGAGGTAATAATGCAACATCAAGCAGTAAGTAGAATCTGTTACCTTCTTGAAAACATTCATATAGATACTCCAAGATTACGAAATCCTGATGGAATGGTGCACTGGTGGTCACCTAGGTGGTTATTCACATACCTGAATGAAAAACAATATTAGTACACATGTTTGTCTCAACATACCCATAAAATCAATTAATATCAAAAATGTATTTGTATAAATGCCCTTCGGAATGCTAATCCTTCTACATTATTATCAATATTTTCAAATATAATATTTTCTGCAATATTGACCACATCTTCTGCTTCTTCATCTTCAAAAATATCATTCATCTGCCTTCCAATATTATGCAATACTGCTGTTGCACAAATTATAGTGGCAGATGTCTCTAATTTTGTGTTGAGTGTTCTTTTCAAGCATGGGAATCTTCGCTTCCAAATGCCAAACACTCTCTCTACAATATTTCTTGTACTCCGATGTGCTCTATTGTAATTCCTTTCAGTGACATTGCTTGGATTCAAAACAGGAGTCAACAAGTACCTCTTGCACCCATATCCATTATCACCCAGTATAATACCTGAGATTTAAATAAATATAATATATATTAGATACTTCTCTTTCCTCATTGCTGCCATTAATAGTTCAGAAAATGGAAAAATCAAATCAGATAATTGAAGATGCCCAATGGATATTACCATCTAGCTGATTCTCTTCAAACAAAATTCGTAGAGCACTTTGGGCAAATATTGTGTTATCATGGGTTGATCCTGGATGTCTGACAACAATATCTAAAATTTCCATATTTGGACCACATGCAACCTGAGAGCAAGAGGAGTAGGTATTAGCTAATAGCACAAAATATAAGGTGAACCATTTATAATAGGGACCTGGACATTCAGTGAAAATTGTCCTTTCCTGTTACGGAAAATTTCTCCAATATCTCCACCAGGATTCAAAATTGAGATATGGGTTCCATCAACACAAGCTGCAACATTTGGAAATCCGGCTATTGTGTGAAATTTCCTTATATTTTCTTGTTGGCCATCAGCATCAGGAAAATGTATGAAATTGTTCAAATGTTCTGCCAAAGCTATGGACACCCTTTTGATTATAAATGACATTGATGCCTGTGATATTCCTCTTAAATCACCCCCATCAATCTGTAGCATACATAGGAACAATTTGAAATCATTGAAGGATAAATTCAAATTAATAAACCTTTGGTAAACCTGGGTAATAAACCATACCTGAAAATGACCTGTAGCATAATATCTCAAGCTAGCCAGAAGTTGAATGACTGGTGCTATTGGCAATCCTCTATTGTTGTTCTTCATCAGGGAATGGGTCACAAGTGGTAAGATAGTATCCCTAACTATCACTTTGGGAAAACGATATCTCCTTCTGAATTCTACATCCCTATAGAATGTGAATGGGTCTTCAACATCTCTGATGTAACGTTTAGGGATTCTGTTGATCACTTCGTTCTCTTCTACTCTTTCAATGAAATCAAGAAAATCATCCAAATCCATATTTTCTTGCAAAATAATGAAATGTAACCTAGAACTTGTCAACAACCAAAGACAAAACTCAAAATATTCAAACAAAACACCTGTGAGAGACCTGAAATCTCACCGAAAACTGACTTGAGGAGTGCTCAAGGATTGCTCAAGGTACCCTTCTACCTACCTCGACATTGAAAGGTACTTGAGGCTTCCTTCCAACTCATATGATGACTATAAAACAGAAACTCGTCCTCAAGGAATCCTTGAGGGACGAGGTCGCCTTAAGGAGCGACTATAAATACGGGCCTAGGAAACCTACTCTGATGTCATTTATAGAAAACGTATGGTAGACGTCACCCAACGCTATATTACGGCCGCTAGATAACTGCACCGCTTTTATAGGAAACCATAGGTTTAGTTATTGGCATAATGTTGTCAGACATTGGCGCATTGTTTCCGTTCATCAATAATACTTAGCGTCGATACAGACACGCGTTTGTTTGCCGCGCGGTGCCGCGACAGCACTGCAGCGGCCTGCCCAAAATCAATACACACGGCGAAATGACGCCAGTTCGCCAGTTCCTTCCGAAGAAGATGGAAGTTGTCCGCAGAAAACGTGCAATTTTTGCATTTCTTGTATACAAAATGTTTATTAGGAAGATCAATAGACGCTATTGGATACATCCATATACTGAGTTACGGCTCACAAGAGGCAGATTTGTTACCTCTTTTTTTGATCTCAGAGACAATCCAGATAAGTTTTTTAAAGAGTTCCGAATAAGTGTGAAGTCATTTGATGAGCTTGCGAGGAGACTCACCGACAAGATCAAGTCCCAAGATACACCAATGAGACGCACATGTCTCGACGGACATGTGCTTACAGGCACAATTAGAAAAGCTGACAATGATCATCAGCACTGAATACCCTTTGTAGTCAGTAAATGAACCTAAATTTTATTTGTTTGATTTGTTTTCCTATCCTTCAGCACAGACAATTTCTTTCTACAGGGATTGGCTTAAGAAAGAGGTTTGTTGAACTTTATTTTCTGTAGATGGCGTCCAAATAAAATCTTATCTGGTGGAACTATCTTTCTTATGCTAATTGTTATATTTTTGACAAAGTTACATGAGATGGTAAGTAAATGAACCACGAACTATTTGCCCCGACTATAGCCGGGATTGGCGCAGTGGAAGAGCGTCCGTCTCACGACCGCAAGGTCGTGGGTTCGATTTCCAGCACGGGCAAGGAACTTTTTTCAATATTTTATTTACGAATTAAATATTGTGAAGCTTCGGAGCATCGGCTGAGGATAGTCCTGCACGATTCGCTGTTGCGTTCCAATTAACAGTGCTGCTCCTAAAGTGGCGCATGGAGTTAGTAACAAAGCCTACACATAACACGCAGAAAGATATGATGATGTGGTTGTGAGCGTCAGAGAAGGAGTAGGACGGTGTATGTAGGTTGGGTGTGGAAAAAACTACCAGCTGAGCGTGAGAGCGGGCCAGCTGCTCAAGTAGACCTCGGTCTCGGGGGTTAACGATGATAGTTAGCAGGCCTGCCACTGCGCATATGGTAGTGAGTACATTACTAGCCTACAAAACACAGCTGAAAAACTCTGAAAAGAGAGCTGATGGGCGGTGCCTGAAAAGGATGTTAGCCAGCTCTCTTGAGCGAACCACATCAGTCATTGAAAACACTTGGGGTTGGCAAAAAGGTCCCATTGGGGACTAGTTGCTGACGTGGAAACGTCCCCCACCAGTACCAGTGCCCCGACTATATGAGCTGACCGTTCGCACAGTGTAACCTGAAATTTCTGAATTTCTCACGTTCAAGGGTTATACAAATGTTTACATTTTCTGGCATATCTCACCAACAAAGCTAGTTTAACAGGATTTTTCACAAAAAATTCTGGAGTAAATGTAGTAGGCATATTACGTATTATTTTCGAATGATTTCTATATATTTAAAAGGAAGACGTGGAATTAGTTAACTCCTCTGAGAATCAATTATAGCACATCTGAGAAAAGTAGAAACTGTGTAACGACATGGACTGTACTGATGATGGCCCACTAAGAACGATATATAATTTCGAAGATTTTTCGTCAGCTATATCCATATGTTTGGAAGATGAAAATTCCTCTTGAAGAAACTGCTGAAGACTGCTGCAAAGTACGCCAGATGATGACTAAATCCAGCAAGAAGAATAAGTAAATAATTTCGAAGATTTTTCGTCAGCTATATCCATATGTTTGGAAGATGAAAATTCCTCTTGGAGAAACTGCTGAAGACTGTTGCAAAGTATGCCAGATGATGACTAGATCCAGCAAGAAGAATAAGTAAATAATTTCGAAGATTTTTCGTCAGCTATATCCATATGTTTGGAAGATGAAAATTCATCTTGAAGAAATTGAAGACTGAAGACTGAAGACTGAAGAAATAAGTATGCCAAATGATGATTAAATCCAATAAGTAGAATAAGTATTTTTTTAGAAATGATGAATATAAAATAATGTGGTCCACTATTATGACTGCGGCAAAATTCCTCCGAACATTGCTGAAACGACACCCAGGTTGGAGAATTATATATCTAGGTATATATTCATGTATGTGTGTATATATGATGGTATAGCGATGTCATGGAAGTCATTTTAGATTATAGAAAGTCATTATTATAGTTATCTGATTTCTGTACTTTTTCTCCGGGTAGAGTATTTACCAGAATGATATTTTTTGTATACCATTCTGCTTAGTCGAAGGCAGAATTCGAAAAGCTGACAATGATCATCAGCTCTGAATACCCTTTGTAGTCAGTAAATGAACCTTAATTTTATTTGTTTGATTTGTTTTCCTATCCTTCAGCACAGACAATTTCTTTCTACAGGGATTGGCTTAAGAAAGAGGTTTGTTGAACTTTATTTTCTGTAGATGGCGTCCAAATAAAATCTTATCTGGTGGAACTATCTTTCTTATGCTAATTGTTATATTTTTGACAAAGGTACATGAGATGGTAAGTAAATGAACCACGACCTATTTGCCCCGACTATATGAGCTGACCGTTCGCACAGTGTAACCTGAAATTTCTGAATTTCTCACGTTTAAGGGTTATACAAATGTTTACATTTTCTGGCATATCTCACCAACAAAGCTAGTTTAACAGGATTTTATACAAAAAATTCTGGAGTAAATGTAGTAGGCATATTACGTATTATTTTCGAATGATTTCTATATATTTAAAAGGAAGACGTGGAATTAGTTAACTCCTCTGAGAATCAATTATAGCACATCTGAGAAAAGTAGAAACTGTGTAACGACATGGACTGTACTGATGATGGCCCACTAAGAACGATATATAATTTCGAAGATTTTTCGTCAGCTATATCCATATGTTTGGAAGATGAAAATTCCTCTTGAAGAAACTGCTGAAGACTGCTGCAAAGTATGCCAGATGATGACTAAATCCAGCAAGAAGAATAAGTAAATAATTTCGAAGATTTTTCGTCAGCTATATCCATATGTTTGGAAGATGAAAATTCCTCTTGGAGAAACTGCTGAAGACTGTTGCAAAGTATGCCAGATGATGACTAGATCCAGCAAGAAGAATAAGTAAATAATTTCGAAGATTTTTCGTCAGCTATATCCATATGTTTGGAAGATGAAAATTCATCTTGAAGAAATTGAAGACTGAAGACTGAAGACTGAAGAAATAAGTATGCCAAATGATGATTAAATCCAATAAGTAGAATAAGTATTTTTTTAGAAATGATGAATATAAAATAATGTGGTCCACTATTATGACTGCGGCAAAATTCCTCCGAACATTGCTGAAACGACACCCAGGTTGGAGAATTATATATCTAGGTATGTGTGTATATATGATGGTATAGCGATGTCATGGAAGTCATTTTAGATTATAGAAAGTCATTATTATAGGTATCTGATTTCTGTACTTTTTCTCCGGGTAGAGTATTTACCAGAATGATTTTTTTTGTATACCATACTGCTTAGTCGAAGGCACAATTCGAAAAGCTGACAATGATCATCAGCTCTGAATACCCTTTGTAGTCAGTAAATGAACCTTAATTTTATTTGTTTGATTTGTTTTCCTATTCTTCAGCACAGACAATTTCTTTCTACAGGGATTGACTTAAGAAAGAGGTTTGTTGAACTTTATTTTCTGTAGATGGCGTCCAAATAAAATCTTATCTGGTGGAACTATCTTTCTTATGCTAATTGTTATATTTTTGACAAAGTTACATGAGATGGTAAGTAAATGAACCACGACCTATTTGCCCCGACTATATGAGCTGACCGTTCGCACAGTGTATCCTGAAATTTCTGAATTTCTCACGTTTAAGGGTTATACAAATGTTTACATTTTCTGGCATATCTCACCAACAAAGCTAGTTTAACAGGATTTTTTACAGAAAATTCTGGAGTAAATGTAGTAGGCATATTACGTATTATTTTCGAATGATTTCTATATATTTAAAAGGAAGACGTGGAATTAGTTAACTCCTCTGAGAATCAATTATAGCACATCTGAGAAAAGTAGAAACTGTGTAACGACATGGACTGTACTGATGATGGCCCACTAAGAACGATATATAATTTCGAAGATTTTTTGTCAGCTATATCCATATGTTTGGAAGATGAAAATTCCTCTTGAAGAAACTGCTGAAGACTGCTGCAAAGTATGCCAGATGATGACTAAATCCAGCAAGAAGAATAAGTAAATAATTTCGAAGATTTTTCGTCAGCTATATCCATATGTATGGAAGATGAAAATTCCTGTTGGAGAAACTGCTGAAGACTGCTGCAAAGTATGCCAGATGATGACAGATCCAGCAAGAAGAATAAGTTAATAATTTCGAAGATTTTTCGTCAGCTATATCCATATGTTTGGAAGATGAAAATTCATCTTGAAGAAATTGAAGACTGAAGACTGAAGACTGAAGAAATAAGTATGCCAAATGATGATTAAATCCAATAAGTAGAATAAGTATTTTTTTAGAAATGATGAATATAAAATAATGTGGTCCACTATTATGACTGCGGCAAAATTCCTCCGAACATTGCTGAAACGACACCCAGGTTGGAGAATTATATATCTAGGTATATATTTATGTATGTGTGTATATATGATGGTATAGCGATGTCATGGAAGTCATTTTAGATTATAGAAAGTCATTATTATAGGTATCTGATTTCTGTACTTTTTCTCCGGGTAGAGTATTTACCAGAATGATATTTTTTGTATACCATGCTGCTTAGTCGAAGGCACAATTCGAAAAGCTGACAATGATCATCAGCTCTGAATACCCTTTGTAGTCAGTAAATGAACCTAAATTTTATTTGTTTGATTTGTTTTCCTATCCTTCAGCACAGACAATTTCTTTCTACAGGGATTGGCTTAAGAAAGAGGTTTGTTGAACTTTATTTTCTGTAGATGGCGTCCAAATTAAATCTTATCTGGTGGAACTATCTTTTTTATGCTAATTGTTATATTTTTGACAAAGTTACATGAGATGGTGAGTAAATGAACCACGACCTATTTGCCCCGACTATATGAGCTGACCGTTCGCACAGTGTAACCTGAAATTTCTGAATTTCTCACGTTTAAGGGTTATACAAATGTTTACATTTTCTGGCATATCTCACCAACAAAGCTAGTTTAACAGGATTTTTCACAAAAAATTCTGGAGTAAATGTAGTAGGCATATTACGTATTATTTTCGAATGATTTCTATATATTTAAAAGGAAGACGTGGAATTAGTTAACTCCTCTGAGAATCAATTATAGCACATCTGAGAAAAGTAGAAACTGTGTAACGACATGGACTGTACTGATGATGGCCCACTAAGAACGATATATAATTTCGAAGATTTTTCGTCAGCTATATCCATATGTTTGGAAGATGAAAATTCATCTTGAAGAAACTGCTGAAGACTTCTGCAAAGTATGCCAGATGATGACTAAATCCAGCAAGAAGAATAAGTAAATAATTTCGAAGATTTTTCGTCAGCTATATCCATATGTTTGGAAGATGAAAATTCCTCTTGGAGAAACTGCTGAAGACTGCTGCAAAGTATGCCAGATGATGACTAGATCCAGCAAGAAGAATAAGTAAATAATTTCGAAGATTTTTCGTCAGCTATATCCATATGTTTGGAAGATGAAAATTCATCTTGAAGAAATTGAAGACTGAAGACTGAAGACTGAAGACTGAAGAAATAAGTATGCCAAATGATGATTAAATCCAATAAGTAGAATAAGAATTTTTTTAGAAATGATGAATATAAAATAATGTGGTCCACTATTATGACTGCGGCAAAATTCCTCCGAACATTGCTGAAACAACACCCAGGTTGGAGAATTATATATCTAGGTATATATTTATGTATGTGTGTATATATGATGGTATAGCGATGTCATGGAAGTCATTTTAGATTATAGAAAGTCATTATTATAGGTATCTGATTTCTGTACTTTTTCTCCGGGTAGAGTATTTACCAGAATGATATTTTTTGTATACCATGTTGCTTAGACGAAGGCACAATTCGAAAAGCTGACAATGATCATCAGCTTTGAATACCCTTTGTAGTCAGTAAATGAACCTAAATTTTATTTGTTTGATTTGTTTTCCTATCCTTCAGCACAGACAATTTCTTTCTACAGGGATTGGCTTAAGAAAGAGGTTTGTTGAACTTTATTTTCTGTAGATGGCGTCCAAATAAAATCTTATCTGGTGGAACTATCTTTCTTATGCTAATTGTTATATTTTTGACAAAGTTACATGAGATGGTAAGTAAATGAACCACGACCTATTTGCCCCGACTATATGAGCTGACCGTTCGCACAGTGTAACCTGAAATTTCTGAATTTCTCACGTTTAAGGGTTATAAGATATCATTGTCTGGACTTTTAGCTGAATTTGTCTAAAATACCTTATTCTTATTCCAGGCAAGCACTTGGATTGACTGATCCATTTTCTTATGGAACTCTCACTTGGAAGAACAATATAGCATCTAAGATACTTATAGGTTCCTGGAGATTTATAATAGAACACTAATGCAAAATATTTCTCATCCTTTTTCCACTTTCTGTGTTTTTTCTTCATTTGCATTCTAACTAGAGTCTTGGACCATTTCATGAGGAAATCAAAATTATTAATTTGCATTTCTGCAGGGATACATTTGATTCTTGAAGTGATCAATTTTAATTTGCTTCGCATTTTAGAAATTTGAGATGCTTGTAATGCAATTTTTTTGTTTTTTTTGTTCAATTTTTTTCTTCAGGGTTCTTATCTCAATTTTTTGTGCTTCTTCCACAGTTTGAGTTGAGGTTGAACTGCAATGTCCTAAAAACCTAGAAGGCACCACATTTGGCATGCACTGTTTCTTTGGTGAAGATGGCATGTTGATAATATCTTCCAACCAATGACTTGTTGAAGACACACTACTGAAAGATGCATTACTTTCCCTGTCTTCCTCAATTGACTTCCTTTTCTTCCCTATAGCCAATCTAGAAAATGTTCGAATTGGTGCCTGTGGTACTTCTAAACTGCCTTCCAGACCAGCACTTTCTGTTGATGTTTTGGTGACATTGTGTGGTTGAGGTACTGCAGACAGTTTGAGTCTATTTTTGAGCAATGGATTTATGTAGTCATCCTCAGTAAAACGATGTTCACAAACTAGTCTTTTATGCAGTTCTTCCCAGCTCAAATCTACCAGCTTGACATTTCCTGTAACCTAGAAAATAAGATTTCACTAACTATTTCTGTGGGTGACTTATCTCGTATGAATGTCCTTCCTTGTCTGCAATGCTAGTAACTTATTTTTCGATTACACGATAACTGTACTTACCAGAATTTACGATCCACTTTCTTGCACGGACTAGATCTTTAATGGGAAAACGAAACATTTTCACACCCACATTTTGACGACGTGATCTATCACAGTTTATATATTCACACTTATTTCCTGATGATACCGACATAGTCAATTTTATCAATCGTTCAACAGAATAGAAATTGTTGTAAACACAGAATTAGCAACTCAAACCACCAAAAAAATATGAAAAACTACTTTTAATGCTAAATGCTTTCACGCTTCCTCACTACCATAAACACAGAATCTGCAAAGATTTTAATTTTCCATTAAAAAGAAACAACACAAACAAAAAACGAGATGAACGTATTGACAAAAGCGTCGACAAAAGACAGATCAATTGTCATTCTTCTTTTTTAAATGATAAGTGTCGTATAGATTGGGAGCTGGAAAGAGCTATATTCTCTCTATGGAATCAACGGCACTAGTTCCATCTGGTGGTTGATTCCAAAACCACTGAACAGGGTCTTTCCAAATTTTATCATCAACGTACACATCTTGTTATGTGGGTAACTTATCTCTGGTTATAATATGGTGCTACTAGGAACAGACAAAAATAAAGTGTCCAGATCATAAACCCTGTATTTTATTAAAATAAACATTATAGAATACAATATATTTCTGTTAAGCTACCCGCTGCCGCAGTACAGTTCAATACTTTCTTCTTCACGGTCAACGTCCAGGCTTACGGAACCATCTGATGGAGAGATTGGTTGTGTAATTAGACCACTGGTATAGGGCTGAGACAATGCCGTAGAGGTCTGAGACCATGTAGGAGAGGGTCCAGACCATGCAGGAGAGGGTTGAGACCATGTAGGAGAGGGTTGAGACAATGTAGCAGATGCTACATGAGGTGTCGAAAAGGAGAATGGTCGGAGTTCAGTTAGTCGAGGAACATGTTGTCGGGATGGAGTTAGTTGATGAGGCTGTGATTGATATGTGGAAATGGTTGCTGCATATCCAGTGTACCTTTCCTGTTGACGCACATTACATTGCGGGATAAATTGTGTACTGTGTTGAGACATTCTTAAACGCTTTATGGTGTTCAGCACTTCACAACGAAACTCCAGCTTCTGGTCTTCAGTGAAAGCACTCACGGATGGAAGAAGGCTTTCAAAAAAACTTCTATCCGGATTGATTTCTGGAGGTGCAGTTACAGTTGGAGACGGAATTGGAGCTTTCATATACTCTATCAGTTGGGCCTCTATATCACGTTTACGCTTGTTTGATCTGCCGGGTTCATAACGAGGAGGCCGCAGGTGCTCTGCTTGTCAAGTTCGGGTTTCATGAGTTGCTTCTTCGTGTTCCTCATGAGTTGCTTCTTCGTGTTCCAGAGTCTCTTCTGCTATGCTGGATTGAGTGTCTGTTGTGGCACCGGCCTGTTGCAAAAACGATAATTGGAGAGCATATATGTACCGTCTTCCTGAGTCGGCAGCCTGTCCGGATTTGGTTTTCTTCTTTACACTTTTCATAAAATTGTCTTTTATATTTTTCCACTTCTTCGTCAATGTGTTGCCTGAAAATAAACAAATCAAAAAATTTTACGTTTGAAATGTCACTTATGTTGTATCATTGAATTCAGAAAATTATGCAGATTTCAGAAATGTAATAATATACAGGGTGTTCCATTTGAGAATCGAAAGTTGGTATCACTGCCGGCGAAACCGGAAGTGAAAGAAAAAACATTCGTAGGTCAAAAAGTGCCCCATATTATGTATATGGGATATCCCAAATTTAATTCAATTACCTCTAGAACTAACGGAGATACGGGGGATGTACCATGATCCTGTTACACCCGGTATATAATATAATATTACTCGTATACTAAAAAATACGTTTCTTACAGGTATTTGGGAAGTGGATGGGATCAGGTGGACCTGCACCTAACATATAGAGTTGGACACTCAACAATAGGATCCATTTTGAGAAGAGTTTGCAGAGTGATTGGAGCTACTTTGAAAGAAGAGTATTTTCCACAATTAACAGAAGATCGGTGGGAAGAAATTGCGAAAGGGTTTCAAAACCGTACTCAGTTCCCAAATTGCTTGGGTGCCATAGATGGCAAGCATGTGCGAATTAGAAAACCAGTGATGAGTGGTTCGCTTTTTTATAACTACAAGAATTAATATTCGATTGTATTACTAGCTATTGCTGATGCAAATTATAAGTTTATCTACATTGACGTTGGTGCTTTCGGAAAAGACTCTGACAGCACTATCTTTGAAGGAAGTGACTTTTATAGGAGGCTCTATAATAATGAACTGAATCTTCCGAAAGCTCAGTCTCTTCCACGAACAGCAGGTCCAAACATGCCCTACATGTTTGTTGCTGATGAAGCGTTTTCCCTATCCAAACACATAATGAGACCTTACTCTGGCAAAGTTTTGAAAGACACAAAAAGGATTTTTAATTATAGATTGTCTCGAGCACGCAGGAATGTAGAGAGTACATTTGGAATACTGGCAAATTTAGACTTTGCCAAAGTTATAATTAAGACATTTTGTGCTCTCCATAATTTTGTAAGAGATAGAGATGGGTTCGACTTGCAAGATATATTAGGTGTACCAGGGTTTATTGATGTGACAGACACCATCGGATCCTCACGACCACCTACTCAGTATACTGAAGCTAGAAACAAGTTGGCTGATTATTTTGTTTCTGATGTTGGCAGCGTCTCATGGCACACAAACTATATTTAATGTTATTTCACATACAATATATTTGACCTAAGGATTTGTCCACAGCTATTGTCATTTATGTATTAACAAATGAATAAGAATATTGCACTTACATATATTTTTTTTTCTTTGTCCTCCATCTCATCGAATCCTTCTTGAAATTGACGCGCAATTGTCATCCATGCATTTCTCATGATATTCTTCCAGTGCAAAATTCCATATTGCAGGATGCTTCTGCACTGCCCAAATGAACAATTCAATGTCAATTTCATCTAAATTGCCGGACATTTCGGAGACACAACACCGCACGTCTGTATCGTTCTACTTAAAACAATGAACTACGAGCCGCGCTTGCGTGCGCGGCGCCGCTGCGTTCCCGTGAGCCGTGGCGGCGCAAAATGCACGCAAGACGAACGCGCGTTACCGCAACGTCGCCGGAGGCATGTGTGCA
Source organism: Phaedon cochleariae (assembly GCA_918026855.4). Classification (NCBI taxonomy): domain Eukaryota; kingdom Metazoa; phylum Arthropoda; class Insecta; order Coleoptera; family Chrysomelidae; genus Phaedon; species Phaedon cochleariae. The sequence goes on from OU896711.1 coordinate 40,256,368, forward strand.
TTGGAAACATGCGTTACTTGTATCACAGACCGCAATTGCGGTGCCGCCGCGGCACCGCGCGGCAAACAAACGCGTGTCTGTATCGACGCTTAGGCCCGATGCACACATCCGATTTTTTAAGTTGCGGCACCGTTGCGGCGCCGTTGCGAGACCGGATCAATTTGATGCACACTTCTCCGGCGTCGTTGCGGAGCCGGATCGATTCAATGCACACTAGCTTGTAAAATACTGCCAGTGTGTGTACGATCGGCGCTCGATAGGTTACGATGGACGACCATCGCAAAAAAATTGTTTTTGTTTACCTTGTGTACAAACAGTACCTTTGCAAGCGAGACAGACGTTATTGGGTACATCCTTACACAGATTTGAGACTTTCCAGGGGTAGATTCCGTACTTCTTTCGCAGATTTACGAGAAAATCCTGATAAGTTTTATAATTACTTCAGAATGTCTGTTAAATCATTTGACGAGCTTGCAGCAAAAATTACAGACAAAATCAAATCTCAAGACACCTGGATGAGAGTTTCCATTCCACCATTGGAAATGCTAGCTGTAACTTTGAGGTAAGTGAAGACGGAAAGTACTTTTTTGTTTAACTGCATTTATTTTTCACGAATATAAACATTATTCTTTATAAAAAAAATACAAACTCTCAACTTTAAGTATTATTTTTACGAAAATAAATTCAAACTCTCATCTTGGTCTTGGCTTGTAGAAGTTGAATCGGTTGGAGACGTTATATTAATAATGGGAAAATCTGGTGAAGATGAGGCAGCAACTGTTCGGAGTTCTGTTATTTGAGAGTAAGGTCTTGGAGGTGAAACTCTGATAGAGAGAGGTGTTTGTTCGAAATGAGATGAAGGTTGAGATGCATGGTTGTAAGAGTAATTAGTGGATGTGGACTGGGGGGGAAATTGGTACGATTTAGAAGATTGCAAGTTGTTGGAAGAGTGAAAAGAAGATTGAGAGAGATAAGGGTTAGAGGGTGCTATTGGATACGTGTGAGATGGAAAGGTCGGTGGATGTATGGTTTGTGTGTTCCTCATACGTTTAATTAGTTTCAGTACTTCACAGCGAAACTCAATTTTTTGGTCTTCGTCGAATTTGCTAATTGAAGGAAGGACACTTTCGAAAAACGATCTGTCTGGATCTGGTTTTGAAGCTGGAGGAGGCGTAGGCGTAGGCTTCGTCATGAAGTCTATCAATGCGGACTCTACGTTTCGTTTTCGTTTCAGTGAACTCCCTTGGTCGTATTTTGGACGTTCTGATTCCTCTGAGTCGACTGTATGTTCAGATTGAGTTTCCGGTTGAGCAACATCTTCATCTTCGTTAGTTCCCTCTAAGCTGGACTGAGTTTCAGTTGTGGCCCCACTAGATCCAAGGAAGGATAACTGCCTAGAAAAATGTATTTTTTGGTTTTGTCAGCAGCCTGTCCAGACTTGGTTTTTTTCTTTAAACTTTTGGTATAGGTATCTTTTATGTTCCTCCACTTTTTAATAAACTTGTTGCCTGAAAAAAAAAAAGAATATACGTATAATAGATATGAAAATAATCAAAATTTTTTTGAACATGTTGAAAAATTTATACAACGGGTATATATTTTTCCAATATTTTAAATAAACCATTTCTGAACCGTGAGTATATTTTCCTCTTTGTTGCAGATACTTGGGTAGTGGATGCGATCAGATTGATCTGCATTTGACATACAGAATAGGACATACAACAATCGGAAAGATTTTGCGAAAAGTTTGCATGGCGATTTGGGAATGTTTACTACCAGAATCCTTTCCCGAGTTAACGGAAGAACGGTGGAAAACGGTTGCTGAAGGTTTTCAACAATACTGCCAGTTTCCAAATTGCTTGGGAGCTATTGACGGGAAGCATGTCAGACTTAGGAAACCAAAAATGAGCGGGTCTCTCTTTTATAATCATAAGATTTTTTTTTCCATTGTTTTATTGGCAATTGCGGATTAGAATTACAACTTCATTTACATCGATGTTGGAGATTTTGGAAAGGAATCTGACAGCACTATATTTCCACGGTCTTCTTTTTACAGAAAGCTCGAAAATAATACATTGAATATTCCAAGACCACAACCTCTACCAGGTACTGCAACAAGGATGCCTTATACGTTTATTGGCGATGAGGCTTTTTCCCTCTCACCACATATTATGAGGCCATTCAGCGGCAAAGTTTTGTCAGAGAAAAAAAGGGTATTCAATTATAGATTGTCACGTGCCCGACGAAATGTCGAAAGTACCTTTGGCATACTGTCTAATAAATGGAAAATTTTCCAGAAAGCTATAAATGTTAATTTAGATTTGGCCGTTCTTCTTATCAAAACTTGCTGTTCCCTTCATAATTTTGTAAGAGCTAATGATGGAATCAATATTCATGATGCATTGAGTGTGGAAGGTTTCGTTGATATCACCCGATGTAACCATACACAAAGAGGACCGAATCAATCAATTCAAGCTAGAAATGAGCTGGCAAATTATTTCGTTTCTGAGGTTGGCAGCGTTCCTTGGCAAAACAAATATATTTAGGTTACAAATTTGACTTTTTTACATTATAATGTGTAATATTTTTGTACTATGCTAGTTAAAACCAGTATAATATTATCGATACATTTTGACAATATATTGTACTTACAAATTTCGTTTCTTTCCTTGTCATCCTTCTGTTCAAAATTATCGCTGAACAAACAACAGATATTTGTCCATGCTGCTCTCTTCTTCGTTCTATCGTGGTAATTTTCATCGCTCACATTCCATATTTCTGGATATTTTTTAATTTCTTCGATGAAGAACTCAATATCCAATTCTCTCTCCGTCATTGTAGAGTACGAACTCACGTGAAAAACCTGATGTGTGCACCGGTCAATATACAACAGAGTACTGAGAGACCGCAGGTACGTTTGCGATCCGGTTGCGGCCTAGAGGAAAGTGCTAGGTAAAAACGACCGTTCTATCGCCGTTGCGGCGCCGCAACGGGACGGCGGGATGTGTGCATTCTCCCGCTGATACTTTGTACCTCAGACCGCAAGTGCGGCTCCGCAACGGCGCCGCAACTTAAAAAATCGGATGTGTGTATCGGGCCTTTAATAATATTAAGGCCCGATGCACACATCCGATTTTAAACGGTGCGGTGTCGGTGCGGTACCGCTGCGGGGCCGCGCAAGTCAATGCACACTTGGACGGTAAAAATACGACACTAGTACGCATTCAGCCGCCGACGATGGATGTCTATAGAAGGAAGCGTGTCGTATTTATGTACCTGGTGTACAAAAAATATCTTTTGAAAGTAAATAGACGATATTGGGTACATCCATTCATTGATTCAAGACTAACAACTGGTAGATTTCATACTTCGTTCGCGGATTTGCGGAAGAATTCGGATAAGTTTTTCAGTTACTTTCGAATGAGTGTTCAATCTTTCGACGAGCTTGCGGACAAAATTAGCCACAAGATAGTGTCTCGAACCACCTGGATGAGGCTCTCCATACCACCACTGGAAATGTTGGCTGTAACTCTGAGGTAGGTGAATTTCCCCTAATAGCACACCGAAGTCATATGGATATTCATAGGATGTCCCTACGGGACATTCGGGACTTAGATTGGACATGCGTTTTTGGTACCTCGGATATCCATAGTACGTCCGTGGGAAGTACAAATGTTCCGACTTCTCACTAAAAAAGGACATCCCTCAAAGATAATTATGGGACGTTTTTAAAAAATCATCCAATGAACGTCCTTTTGAAAAATTCATGAGTCATTCTGTTTAAGGACGTTACACTATCCTGGAAATATTGAGGGTGTCCATGCAGAGATATTCAAAAATACGTACCATTCAGGACATTTCATAGTTTTTTTATAAGAAATATTATGAATGATCCCGAATTATGCCAGTATATGTACTACTTGGCACATCCCCTGGATGTCCCTGATAAAACGTTCAGAATTATATCTCATTGTATCAAATAGGGACGTCCTTAGGACGTTCTGTGCTATTAGAGTCACAACAGATAGCCTCTTTTTTGAAATGTATGTACTTATGTACATACCTATATTATATGTATATATCATAGTATTATATATTATATTATATATTATAATATTTGATAGAATAAAGGCGAAGCAAAAATTTTTTATTGGACTATCGAGAAACACAAAACTCAAAAGTAGAGAAATAACAAAAAGTGATACGTCTGTTCAAACCTAATTCCTGAAAGTATCTTGACTCTCAGCTTCTTGCTGCGACATGATGTCCAAAGACTGGGGAAGTGATAGGAAGGATGGGGTAGGTGTCAACTCTGTCAACTGCGAAAAATATCGATTAGATTGGGAGTGAGGCAAATAGTTGGAAGGGGGAGGCGTTGGTGTTGATTGCGAGGAAGATGGATGAGATTGAGGTTGAGGCAAGTGGTGGAAATGGTAAGGTCTTGATGTGGACTGTGAGGAAGATGAGTGGAATTGAGGTTGAGGCGATGGGTTGGGTGTGTTTCTATAATTCTGTGGGAACGAGGTCATCCTCATCCGTTTGATAATGTTCAAAATTTCACAGCGGAACTCTAGTTTTTGGTCTTCTGTAAAATTACTTATTGATGGAAGAATACTCTCAAAAAATGATCTGTCTGCATTAGGCTCTGGAGCGGCTGCCACAAGTGATGACGGACTTGGAGCCTTCATAAAATCTATCAAAGCCGACTCCAGATCACGTTTGCGTTTTTTAGAAGAATTTTGTTCATAGCGTGGAGATTTTTCAGTTTCATTTTCCTTTGTTCGATTCTGTTCTGGTTGTTCCTCCAGAGGGTCCTCTTCCTCATCATCATTACCAAAACTGGACTGGGTTTCTGTTCTCGCACCTGCAGTTTGAAGAAACGATAGCTGTCGAGCATAGATGTACCGTTTTCCAGATTGAGCTGCCTGCCCAGATTTGGTCTTCTTCAAACTCTTCACGTAATTATCCTTGATATTTCTCCATTTCTTGATTAATTTAGTGCCTGATGAAAGAATACTCATTTAGTTCACCATTTTGTTGATCATCACAGCCACCAAAAAATAATGAAAAATGTTTGATATCATTCGTATAAACATAATGGGCTTATAAAAAATAAAATTATTTCATAATCCATAATTTTGATCTCTCTGATATTTTATCTGGATGATATGGCAACAATAATAAGTGTCACACGTGGTTCACGCTCATTGGTTTCAGAGTGAATTGGCGCGGAATAGGGATTATACGTCATAGGAGGGGCCCGCTTTCAGAGGGTACTTTAATTTATGTCCAAAATAAAACTAGTTGATTTTTCGATCGAATGATGTCGCCAATCATTATTTATGTATCAAAGGATCATTATATAAACATGGTTTGAGTTAGAAGTTCTACTAAGGTCTACATGCGCATTTCCAAACGACTTGGTTTCAGAAGTGCAGGGTGACGAAAATGTGCCAATAAAATATATTTTGATGACCCTGTACCTCGAAAGCCATTTGGAACATACCTTCATATAATATATTGACATATTCATTAAATAGTATATTTTTCTGTCGTTACAGGTATTTGGGTAGTGGATGCGATCAGATTGATTTACACCTAACATACAGAATTGGACACACGACGATTGGGAAAATTTTGAGAAGAGTTTGTAGTGCTATTTGGGACTGTTTACTTGCAGAAACTTTTCCAGAGTTGACCGAAGAACGCTGGAAAGGAATTGCTGAAGGTTTTCTGAAATATACCCAGTTTCCCAATTGCTTAGGAGCAATTGACGGCAAGCACGTTAGAATAAAAAAGCCAAGGATGAGTGGATCTCTCTTTTATAATTATAAGAATTATTACTCAGTTGTGTTGCTAGCAATTGCAGATGCAAATTACAAGTTTATTTACATCGACGTTGGTGCTTTCGGCAAGGAATCGGACAGCACCATATTTGAAAGAACTTCTTTCTATAGGAAACTCGAAAATAATGTTCTAAATATTCCAAGAGGTCAACCACTTCCTGGTACTGCGAGTACACCTGCAGGTACTTGCATGCCCTACACGTTTATTGGTGATGAAGCTTTTTCCCTTTCTCTACACATAATGAGACCTTTCAGCGGCAAAGTCCTGCCTGACAAAAAAAGAATTTTCAATTACAGATTGACACGTGCCCGCAGAAATGTAGAAAGTGCGTTTGGGATTCTCTCTAATAAATGGAAAATCTTTCAAAAACCAATCAATGCGAATTTGGATTTATCCATACTAGTAATAAAAACTTGTTGTTGTCTTCACAATTTTGTGAGAGATAGAGATGGGGTCAACATTCAAGATGTAATGAGCGTCGAAGGTTTCATTGATATTTGTCAAGACACCTCAAATCCCACAAGAGGAGCCAATCAGTCAGTTCAAGCTAGGAACAAGTTGGCAGATTATTTTGTTTCTGATGTTGGCAGCGTTCCTTGGCAAACACGATATATTTGAGCATTTTCATGGCCCGGTTTTGATATATTTACTGAAAAACTGTATAATTTGGAAAATAAAATTTAATTTATACTTACATATCTCATTTTTTTCTTTGTCTTCCTTCTCATCGAAATCATCACTGCATAAAGTCCGGCAGATATTAATCCATGCCGATCTTTTTTTTGTTCTATCATGGTAGCTTTCTCCAGCTATATTCCATATTTCTGGATAATTCCTCACTTCTCCAATTAACAATTCGATGTCAATATCATCGATATTTTCTTCAGCCATTGTATATTTCAAACCGGACTTACGAAAAATACGGACGTCTGCATTCACCCATAGACGATAACGTACTGCTGGCCGGAGTTGCGGGTGCGTTACCATTGCGGCGCGGTGGAAACTTCCGTGCAAAAGCGGCCGCAAGTTGGACGTACGGCACCGCAACGTCGCCGGAGGAAAGTGTGCATCACCCAATAAGCAACAATGTAACCAACGCCGTAATTACGGTACCGCAGCGGCACCGCACCGTTTAAAATCGGATGTGCGTATCGGGCCTTTAAACATCAGTTACATTATCCCAACGAAAATTTCAATGAGGTAGATGAAATTTTCATTAATATTATGAATATTGTCATTGAATGGTACGTCAATTTCAAAAATTTGTTAATGAAATTGATACATTGTGCCAATGAACTTTAATGTAATTTGATTAAAAATACGATTATACTATTCATTGTAACAGTGAATAATTCGTTGTGTTGATGTAAAAGTAGTTGATGGATGCAATTCATTAATATTATGTACAACATTATTCTCAGTGTGTGCGTACTCAGAAAAGCTATCGATTATAGCGAAAAATTTTGATTGTTCTAATGTAAATATGTCTAGGTGCACTATTTCGAAAGGCAATGAAGCAGTTGGTGTTACGTTCAATTCGATATGTACGGGGTTTCTTTCGTCTTTACTCTGCTGGCAGACTTCGCATTCATTGATGAAAGTTTGAACGGATTCTTCAATATATGGCCAATAATATTGAGATTTTATTCTCGGAGCGGTCCCATCTATTCCACGATGGTTCGATTTGGTGGTGATATCAATCAATCTTATTTTACAATATTTAAATTTGAATGAGGGTCATTTGAATTTTTTTCTGTAATGCCGCAGAGAATGGTTCGTATGTTGATGGATTTTCAAAATGTATATGATATTGCGTGTTGGGTACTGTGAAGTCTTTCTCGAATTGGATTACATCGTGTTCAAAGTGACTTTGCGATATTTGTACATGGATGCGCATCTTTGTTTCAAATAATATCGTTATCTTTGGGTTTGCTGATGAGTGTAAAACAGTTGTTACGATAATTTGGTTCTTTCCAAAATTCACAGGAGATTCAGATATAGGTATACCTACTACAGTATCTTGTTCGGAATTTGAATGAATTGTATTGTTTTCGTCATTTTGGTCTGGTTGGTTGTCGGCTTCGTTCTCGTCATGGTTGACTTGCATTAAAATTTTATCAGTATTGTCCGTATTGTCAATTTCTGGCCATGAAATTACTAATGGTGAGTCTGGGGTGTTGTCTAACACATTATTGATTTTAGGCTCTCCTAGTTCGCTACCTTCGGTTTCCACGTTTTGGAAATGAATTTCAATACGAGACAATCCATCGGCATTTGTGTTTAATTTCCCTTTTTTATTGATGATGGTGTAGTCGAACTCTCCTAACTTAATTCTCCAGCGAAGAAGCTTGGAATTAGGGTCTTTGAGTGAGAAAAGCCATTGCCAAATAAGTAAAGACAAAAATATTTCGTAGCCCATACAGTGACAAGAAGGTCTTTTTCGATAACAGAATAGTGTCGTTTTGAATCGTCCAGGGTTATCGATGCGTAAGCGACATGCAAGTCGCTACCGACCGTACCTTGCGATAGTATAGCGCCGATTACAAAATTGCTTGCGTCTGTCGTTAAATTAAACGGTTTCGTGAAATCGGGGTACTGCAAAATAGGCTGGTTTATGAGAAGATTTTAACAAGTGTCGAAACATGAAAGGAACTCGTTATTATGTTCTCTTCGCGCCCTTTTTCAAGTATTTGGTGAGGGGTTTCGTGATGTTTGCAAAGTTATTTATGAATCTACGACAATTACCTAAGAGACCAAGGAAACCTTCAAGTTGGTTCGGTGTTTTATGTACAGGAAAATTCTCGATGGCGTGCATTTTATTCGGGTTTTGCTCAACCCCATCTGGTGTAAGTACATGACCCAAATAGGCAACTTTTTTCTGCAGAAATTCCGACCTATCGAGTTGAATTTCAAAGAAAGAATCTAGAAGTCGCTGGGACTACCCAAATAGGGGATGACCACGGAGAATTACTTGGTCTTATTATGTCCTGATTCAATATTTCATTTATTTGACTTTCTACCTCTTTTTTGTGGATGAACAGATACCTATAAGATTCGGTATACACGGGTATTTCGTCGCTGGCACGAATTTGGTGCTTGATTCTATTTGTAAACGTTAGTGGCATATCTTCTTGGTAAAAAGTATCTGAAAATTCCTACAGAGATTCATAATCGAATCTCTCTCTTCTTCGTTTGAGTGATCTGTCCTAATCTTGGACGGATCGAGAATGGATTTTTCTGATTCGTCAAAGTTATTGAAATCGATTTCTTTTTTTTTTTTTCTTGATAATTTCTCAACTTTTTTTGGTTCGGAGAAATCCAAAGTAACAGAATCAGTGGTATTACTTGAAAAAGTAGTGAGTGCCTGGCCATTTTTAGCAATCGTTAAGCATTCAGGAATCTCACGGTTATGGAATATTTGGTGAGGTATTATTATTTCACCATTCCGTATCGAAGTATTTATCTTTATTACTTGTTCCGTAGGAGCATTAATTGTTCGCTTCGAGTTTTATGAAAAAGTAGCTCTATTTTACAATACAAAGTAAACAGAAAGCCTTTGTCAAAGTTATCACTCGCTTGAAGTATTTTCAAATTGTCTAGACCTATCAAACCGTCAAAAACATTGTGAAAATCCCATAGGAGGAATTTTAAGAATTATTTGTCGGGATGAGAAAAAAATTGTTGAGGTTGGCATTAATACACTGTACTTATGCGCTGATTTCTGAAATACCGTAGAAACGATGAAAAGGTCAGTTCTTAAGAAATTTTAAAAGAGATTATAGGCGATTTCAGGACCCGGAAGCATTATTCCGATCCCTTTGTGGTTACCGCTACACGGAGCGCTAATCTTATAGGACTTGTTGAATCACAATCGACGTTGCGTTTTCTATCAGGCCAGCGCAAAGAAATGAAATAACTGCGTTCATTATGCTTATTTTCCACAACAGGGATGATTACAGTTCGTACAATTTAGATATTATGAAAAGTGCATGACTTTTTACATTGGGTTGGTTGGTAGTACTTAATTAATAAATGCCTCATGAATGTAAATAACTTTTATTGAATAATAAGTTATTGATTATCTCAATGACTTTCAGCATTCGGTTGATTTGCCAAAATGTTAGAGATGATAGACCTTTTCTTCTTTGTTCTACCTAATTTTTCGACATTGGATGGTCTGCCTGCATGTAGCCCTCTCTCTGCACGACGTGCAATCACAGTTGGTTTTACTTTGATTCGGCGTCCTTGTTTTTTCTTGCTACAGCGGTACAAATTTCATAAAATCCCTGTTCATTTTCAATATTATTAATTTTAGCATTCAGTTCTTTTATGTTTTTTAGCATATGTTTGGATATATGGGCTTGTTTTTGAAGTTTTCTGCTAATATATTTAGTTCTTCACTATATTCGGCGATGATATTTTCATTCATACAATTTTTCCCTAATACTTTTGTATGCTCCTGAGACGACTGGACATTGGAGTTAGAAGGCTCGCAAATGATTGTTGGTATTGACTGCATAGGCTCATTAAAATCCTTCTGATCTTCTGGTACAGACTCGGAATTCAGATCCATATTCATGGAAAAAGAACTGTTGACATTATTCCCCATTGCTGAAGTAGCAAGTTCAACGCGGTCTTGAAAAAACAAATGAGGTGTCGTCATCAAATTGACACCTGATTTATGAACTGCACAAAGGTGCTTGCAAAATTGACCCCCTGCTCCTGCAGGGCAATCACACTGCTCTAGTTCAACGTCGACCGTGTACATGAACTTATTGTCTTGTGAAGATGAGACCATAAACAGTGTATCCGTTTTTTATCACTTCTAATAGATTAGTTTTATAACAAAACTTGTTAAAATAGTGTTGAAGCTTTCTATCTCTACCATTTGCAAATGAAATTATTTTTTGTTTATAGAACTCTTCTAGAGAAAAGCATACAAAATCTGCCAATGAGGTTGCATTGAATGTCTTGCATCTCTGTAACACCTGATCTTTGAATATCCTTATAGATACCTCAACAATAGTGTTGGTATTGTGACCTCTGGCTCTATACTGGTTTCGAAAATGATGACACCACTTATGTCTTCTCTTCCATATATCGCTAAAATAATCTAAAAATAGTTGGTATTTTTTTGCAACAGTATCTTCGCATAGTGACGTCTTGTTCAATTCACATTCAATTTAATTCTGGGCATTAGCACGTCTCGGAAAAGAAGCATCGTGTCTTCTATGATCTTTGTCAATGTTATGTAAACTGTCCCATAACCGGCGCCACACTGCTTGTAGAACATGAAATGTGCGAAGCAATAGTTAAGATTATGGGAAAATTTTGTTTAAAGCGTTCATCTCGGCTGCACTATCATCCGTCATAAATATGACTGAAAAGCCTTTGCCATAAAATCCATCGGTGCCAATTAAATCATGAAATTGCTTGAAACATATTTAATTCATAAACTTCCTCGGTTTGAAAGTTATAAATGATCAGCCCAGCAGCACACCTCCAATTTCACTAGCACCAAAAAAGAACGTGACTGAAGAACCACCTTGGTCACAGGAACCGCGAGAATCTACAAATATAACTTCACTCGAAAACTGCATGTTATGGGCTCTTTGCATCAATGGAGTCAAGAGTACACAGCAAAAAGGATCTTCTTGAATACTTATCTTGACACCAATTTCTTCAAAATAATCCTTCTTTTGTAGAAACTTCTCTATCATACTGTGTACTTCACGAGTGCCATAATTTTCTTTTCTAAAAAAGAATATATTATTATTCCCAAGGTCAAGAAATGATTTAAAACAGATAAAATATTTTCATTGAAAACTTTTTTCTGGGACACTTTGAATATCTTTATTTTCAAAGACCCTGCATACATATAAATAGGTATGGTAAAATTGTCGTTCTTAACGCCCTTTATATGCCTGGGGAAAATTAAAAAAAAAAACACATACCTCCAACTTTCGTATAAATGATAAATGGAACGAGCAATAGGATTAATGTGACCATTGCCACTAGCGAAGATCTGTGAAATGATTTTGCTTCGCTTGTCGACAGTCCATCTTCAAAATACTTGTAAAACTTTTCTTTGGTCGACCCACTCGTGTGTAAAAATCTGTGAGCCTCGGCAACATGAATTCGGTGAGTGTGTTTGTAGCGAATCTGTTTCAATAAAATAACGAATATTACCTATAACATTATACAGGGTGTAACTGAATAAGTGTAAAACATTTAAGGAGATGATTCCTCATCGAAAAAAAGATAGGATCTTTCATATAAAGAAACTTCATTGGAGCATCCCTTGTTAAGATACAGCCCCTTAAAGGGGGTACATAAAATTTGTATAACAATTTTTTTCACAAACACTGAAAAAGTTACAATATTGAAATTAACCTGACGTTTTGTACTACCAAAAAGACACTTAGCCAGTAATTTATTTGGTTTACCCCATGGTTGTAAGGGGTGAAAAACGCAACCCCTAAAATTTATTTCCAATGTAACTTTTTGTCTTATTATTTGTTTACCATTTAAAAATTTATTTCCGATAGCCTGTTTCATTCTAAACAAAAAATGTCTCTTGGGTTTTTTGCCCAAAATAAACCAGTAAGCAGCAAAACATTATTTTACAAACAACTACAGAGATACATCGTCATAAATGCGAAAATACGAAACTAATCTATCTAGTAGGTCGCTATTAGCGATAGTGACAATTAAATTGGTATGACGCTGTCAGGTTAATTTCAATATTGTAACTTTTTCAGTGCTTGTGAAAAAAATTGTTATACAAATTTTATGTACCCCCTTTAAGGGGCTGTATCTTAACAAGGGATGCTCCAATGAAGTTTCTTTATATGAAAGATCCTATCTTTTTTTCGATGAGGAATCACCTCCTTAAATGTTTTACACTTATTCAGTTACACCCTGTATAGAAATTACAAACCGCTTTTTTTTATGTTCAACCGTTTAAATTTTACATTCAATCAAAATGTGAAAATGTCAATCTTCAAACGTGAATATCTCGACAACACCTGAACTTAAGTATATTATATATACTCAACAAAAGTACCATGTTTTTCAACGTAATTTTTAAGAATGTCATAATATACAGGGCGTTCCATTAAAAAAAATGTTACTTTTGCCCGAGATCTTTCACCAACCACTGTTCACTGTGTTCAGTGGAAAATAATGTTATGCTGGGTTGCTGTACAACTTATCTATATGACTTTTTTAAACATTAGCTGTTATCAAAATATCAACCGATGATAACGCAGTATTGGGACACCCTGTATATTGTCACGGAGTAGCTTGCGGCCTCCACCCTTGTCACGGTAGGGTGATCCTTCCTACCTTTGTACTACGGGGGAGAGCACGATGCCCCCTATCTGCTGGGGCTGCTGACTTCTCCGTGATGGGCTACACCTCTAGCTACGTTCCCTTGTGGGATATGCCGAGCTGTGAGGTTTAGATTATTTGGTGGTCGTAGTGGCAATGCGAGAGGTGATCTGACCAAAGAGGAATTGCAGCAAAGAAATGACGAGAGTGTGAATAAAGAAAAAATATAATTTAATCAAATAAAGAAAAAAGTTATATGTGTACAAAGTGGAACAAATCAAAACGAGTGTACGTGTAAAAGGAATTTGCAAATCAAACAAATGTGGTTAAAGGAAAGTGAGTCAAGTGTGAAAAAATATAAAAAAAAAATGATTCATCATGAGCAAAAACACAGTGTACAAATCAAGTGCTTCAACAATACTAACATTAGTCCCTACCAGGGTAACGTGTGACACGCCCCTGCATTAGTACATTACCTAACCTCATCCCTCGATTATTAAAGTTTCCGGAAGGGCCTAGCACGAGATTAGCAGCGTTCAAAGTGTGTACTGATCCCTATTTTCCCTAACTATGAGGCCAACTAATATTGGAAACAAATGATCGAGGTACTTACATTGCTACCAGTACTGCCAATACTCTCGCCGGGGGGATGATGTGTCCTGGATGGGCCATCTCGTTAATCTCGACACCAACGTCACTCAATCACCCAATTTTGAATTTGAACTCTTTTCTAAGCTGGATTTGGAATGAATCTCGACTGAATTTCGAATGAATTTGGAAAAATCTCGGCTAAATTTCGACTGACTTCTGAATCACATCTAGACTGAATTTTGAATGCATCTAGGCTGAATGTCGACCGAATTCGGAATCACCAATAATATGCCGGCCACAGTGTGGTCCGTATTTATTTGCGAACGGTTTGCTTTGTTTGCTAAAACTTCTCAAAACTACCTAAATTGGTGCCAGGTCGTAAAACTCCTGAGTTCAACGATCAATTTGATGTTTTGCCAAACCGTTCGATTTTTGTCGACGCCATCGAATTATTTGAAGTGAATTAAAATTTTATTGTTTGATTATCTGAAGTGACCTGGATCTGAAGGTGTATTGACTCTGATATACTGAGTGGTCCCATCCGTGACAATATCTTAAATTACTATAGTGCAGAAAGGGAATAATTTCAAACAAGTTTATGAATATGAGAGACACTTTTTAACGAATGTACATTACCATTTTTCCTACGATCATGCATCCACAAATGACAAATTTGTCGTTCTTTGGTTTTTTAAAAAACTCAACTCTTCATACGCAGCGGAAAAAAGCACAGGTACAGCTCAAACTATATGTGCTTTTCAATTTCCGCAGGCGTGTGATACTCACAGCATTCTCATGGTACTAGAGAGTGCGTATTTTGTCATTTTCGTATTTGATCGCAGGAAAACATTTTTTTTTTCACAATATGTACGTACCTACTCACCTCAATTACTCCATTCAAGTTCTCTTTCAAACGAAGGTCTCTGTATATAGTGAATCTATTTGTTTTTTAACTCTGTATATGACTTTGGCAGGGCACTTTTTGTTTCGCTCCCTTGTGCTTTCGTTTTTGTGGCTTTTTTTTTGTTGTAATGGCAAACAAAATCCTTTCTATATTGAAGCCTCTGCAAGTTTGTATAATTTTGTGAAACAATCCATTGCGTGTTTGTAGTAGCCGAAAACTCGCTTATCCACTGCATACACTGTTCATTGTAGTCTAGAAAATTTACTTTTGTTCGCAAAATATCCATTCTCTTTCTTACTGACACAACTTATTAATTTACATGTAGTATCAAAATTTTAAATTATCTCTTCCATAACGCGAAAGTCAACAACAAAATCGAAATATTGCACCACGTACGTAAACACTGATTAACAGAATAATAATTCTCACTTATCCTCAAAAAATGACAACGAAAACAATCAAATGGATTTCAACCAGCCCCCGCCGCATGATCGCTTGGCATGTGCGCTGGCCTAATAGGAAACGCAACGTCGATTATAATTTAACAAGTGCTATACGATTAGCGCTCCGTGTAGCGGTAACTACATAAGGTTCGAAAAAATGCGATCCGGAATTCGTCGAATCGAAAGGTATGATTTGTGTTTTCATGTGATTCTTTTTTGGCAGAAATGAGCAAAAACTTTCAGATGAATTGTCGGCACAATCAACTTCTTCTCTTTCGTAGCTTTCTTCAGTATTGTAAGGTTCATGATATTGATTTTGGTCAAAATTGGAATCATCTTTCAATTGTTACATTCTGTGTTAAATAGTTCCTCAGAGATGAAGTCTCTTCTTGGTTGTGGTTGAAAAGATGTTGATGGGTTTGACCGGAAATTATTTGTGTTTCTCGTGGACACGCTCATTGGCGTAGGCAGTTGGTTATTAGGGCGAAAATTATTTGAAGTATTCCTCGTGCAAGTACTCATTGGTGTAGGCCTTAGAAAACTTGAATTTGAATTATTTCGCTTGAAAACATTTTTGTTTTGCTGCGGCCGACCGAGTACTTGAGCATTTGAAAAATATTCCCTTGGTTGATTATTGGATGTTGATCTGATAGGCACTGGTTGTGAAGAAAATGAATTTTGTTATCTAAATTGATTATTTTGTGTCAGAGCATTGAAATTTGGTGTATTATATCTTTGTTGATTTCGAGGCCTAACTGGTGTTTGATTTCTTTGGTGATTTTCTCTTGACCCTCTATCAGAGTGATTTTGGAAATAGTGGATATTATCCTCTTGAATAACCAGTTGTGAAGCTTCAGTTACTGAATTAGGTCGCATACAACGAATTGTCGTACCCAGAGGTTCTCTCAGGCAGGACAAGAATGTTTACAATGTCAGGTTGCTATAAAGTTCGCGTTTCAAAGCTTTGGCTTCCGCAGAATTTACGTGAACGTCTATATAACTACACAAAAGATTCACGATACTCATACATCGATCATAGAACTCTTGAGGTTACTGATTCGGGTATTGTCTCATTATGATTAGATTCCGATTGAGACAACTCTCGTCTCTCTGATGAGCAAAGTATCCATAGAGAGTAGTTTTAAGATCTTGCCAAGTGGAACTATTTTGGATATTCACAACTAATTTGGTACTACCGCTCAATTTAGCCATTGATGAATTCAACAAATATGTGTTATGAAGACTATTTGGATTTGAAGGGTAAGGGGAAAGAAAAGACGATGTCACAAAATTGCTTTTTGGAGAAATCTGTTTTTTCAGTAGCATTTCTTATATAGCATCTTCGAAACCAAATTGAAATGCACGCCAACATTTTTGAATGGTTTATTGTAGTTGGGCTTCGATTAGGAAATTAGGAACAGAAATACGAGGTCCAGCAATGTCACCATGTCAACAGAAACTGGTTACCCTTAAAGTCTACTTATGAAGTAAATTTTCAAAGAATTGGAGAACAGCTGTATTGCAAAATCGTTTCAATACCTGCAAATCATCGTATTTAGCCTGAGGAATTGGCAAAGGTTTATCATAAGACGTATCTGGTAGTTCAAATTCGCCTTCTTTCAAACCTCCTCTGGAAGAAGTCGACCTTTGCCTCAACATCAAATTCACTTTCTTTCAAACCTCCTCTGGAACCTTTTTTTAGGATTAGCGCTGATTTTCCTGCTCAACCAATGACCATTGTAAGTAGTCCGATAAAAAATCAGACCACGTTTGTCGCGCACTTGTTGTAGTGGAATTGGACATCTTCGAACAAATTTTTTTCTAGAATAGATGTCCAAGCTTTAGTCATTTCTTGGGTCACATCTACAACTTTAGGGCTCTGGCTTCTTTCTTGCGTTTTGCAATATACTTATCCAATCTCCGGGTAGCTCCATCCTTGTCTTCATATTAATCAAACCCATATTTTTGTCACATTCGAGATAAGAATGTCCTCTGATGGGGAATGTGACGTGGATGCTGTCCAGGCGTTTTATTTCATGGACAATGTAGGGAAGGAACAGAACGATGGTGAAATTCTTGTTTTGTCCACCTGCCGAGTCGCAGAAAATTTGTAGATGACGAACTTGGGCTTGTAGTTCATTCAAAATGAAGAAGGTCAAATATGATGCCACTTCGTCGGATCCTTTTCTTGCGAAAAACTCGGGATATGTGAAAAATACAGATTTTCCTGAAGACAGTACATGAGTATTAAATGAAAACATGGAAAGTTCTTTTATAATATACATCATTGGTCGGGATGTTTGGCAAAGAAATATGTTTTTGATAGTCCATGGCCATAGCTTCGTAGTCGCTGGTTGTCCTAGCCCTTTTTTCCGAGAAGAGCATTTCCTATCATAAAAAACTTGAGCACGAATTTCGTGTAATTTGTTTTCAGTAGTTAACGCTTTTATCTGTGCGGCATCCTTTATGGAATCTAGGCTATTTATTTTTGCAGTAAGCTCATCACATGTACTGCAGGTATCCGTTCGGGAGTACCCAAATGAAATATTATACTTGGTATTGAAGATGTTGCGATAAGTGCCATAGGAGACGGATAAATTGGAATTTTTCTCCTTAAATAGTTGAAACATTTTACGGATATTCAGTTCTTCACTTAAGTACAATTTTTTTGAGTCATGCAGACTATAGTGACTCAACCTGCCAGAAAGGAAGCGATATGTTCTTTAATTTTTCCACTTAAATCATCACTCAGCACGATGTTTTGAAGAATGGTGGCCCCTTTTATCAATGAGGGCTACTCCAAATATCTTCACTGATTTTCGAATGTGAACCAGCTTAGCCCTGGTGATGCAATGCATCGAAGTGAATGATTCACTACAGACATCTTTTTCTTTCATACTATCGTCCCTTTTAACTCTTACCTTGTATCGGTGAGTAGCTTCATGATATTTTTCACCATCTGGTTGTCTTGACCTGCGTCTCAAAACTGGTTTCACAACAATCAAACCAGCTAAATATAAGTGTTGTGCATCAATGGAATTCAGTGAATTGAAATTGTTGATAATAGCTTGCGTTTCTTGAACGGAGGTGGCTTCGAAGCACTTCAGCCTTGTACACTTGCAATCATCACCTATTTCGTGAGATTGTAACCTCAACTTTTTCATTACTCCCGCCGTTCTGCCAGTTTTTTACCGTTTCTTGTTTCGGTCCAACACAACTTCAGACAAATATTCGTCACGCGAACTCATTGTGCAAACGAATGATCTATTACTTGTCGTAATAACAGAACACAAAAATATGTACATGTTTGGCACATGTTTAATACTCACTAAGAACTACAAAACAGCGTGCGTACTTCAAAATCCCCAAAAGTCGACATCGTTCATTCTTTTTCCTTACCCTTCATTTACTCTATCATAAAATGTGTCAATCACAGACCGATAAATATCGGTTGAGTTCATTGAGGCTACCGTCAAATTGCGGTACACAATTCAAACATTCAGATTTGAATGATTCTGCCATTCTGATTTGGATAATCCGATTGATTGAACTAGATTCTGGGAGATTTCGGGAGTTTGTACTTTGACTAATTGTTGAAATGGGCTCTGGTGAATTTTGATTGTCAGCTGAAGGATTGTCAAGATTCGAATTTTCGAGAATTTCAGTTGGATATTTGACACACATTCATGAATGTACTTACATAAAAAGAAACACTTTGAGCATCTTTGACTATGAGATAACTTGCGATTTTTGTCTCCTCCAGGTGCGTTGATCTCGCAGAATTTGACAAATGTTGTTCCAAAACTCGATGATTGAATGGTAGTAGAAGTCCTCGTCGGGTCTTCGAAAGACTGTTCGAACAGTGGCGGATTTGCAGTCCTAGCCGCTCTAGGCCCCAGGCCATGTGCCGCCCTTTTCTCAGCACCGATCATTAGAGACTAGATACATAATTCATGAATTTACTTTATTGCCACTTTTATTTGATTCAGAAAATTGTTAACTAAAAGCTAGCTTATAAAGCTAGTTTATTATATTTTCCGAGGCCAGGGATGATTGGAAATTTGAATAAAACATTTAAAATGGTTTTAGGTTTCCTTTTTAATAAAATAAAGGTTTTACAATGTGTTACAAAACTCGTCGTCTGCACTTAAGCGCAGCAAAATTATTAATTAAATCTTCGCAATCCAATTTCCTTAAAAAATCAGCTTCTATGTTAAGCAAAGCAAGATCGTTTAGCCTCTGCTCCGTCATTGTAGTGCGTAAATAGTTTTTAACTCTGCGCAAACAAGAAAACGATCTTTCTCCTGTACAGTTACTGGCGGGTGTACACACACACATACGAAGACCAATATCCACGTTTGGATAAATGGTTTGAAGACCTTCGGTTCGTAACCATTTCAACAAACTGACTGCACTCTTTTGCTCCTCATTTTTTATGCTGCAGTGGGAACGAAAATGAAGACATTCTTCTGTAAAATTGTCTTCTAAGTCAGTAGAATAAATCATTTGCAATGCTTTGGCCTTATCTTCGACTTCTGAGATGCTTAGATTCTTCAGGTTGGTAATAAAGTGGAATTTATTGTAGAGTAATTTTTAAGCATCCCGGCGTCTTTTCAGTTCTTCTGACAATGTATCAATTACTACCAAAAAAGTATGTATTCTAAAATTTTCACGGCCACTTTGTTGCATCTCTTCACCTGTATTAGTCTCGCCAGGAAGCAGCTTACGCTTTCGATTGCGTCGAAAATCTTTTTCATATTCCTGTACGAAGGACAGTTTATTCGCTTTTTTTTCGAATTCATCGAAATTCTCTCTTGTTTCGCCAACAAAATGTATTAAAGCCTCGTACAGTTCTATAACAATAGTAATGTCAATTTCCACACTCTGAAGTTTTTTACTTGTGGCGTTAATGCGATCTAGTAAACATCCCCAAAAAACAGCCATGAGAGCCGTTTCAAAACGTTCCAGTTTCAAACGAATACCTCTTGCTTCGCATATAACGGTTCTCTTCTGTTGTGTGTCATTTTCGATGGTGACTAGCGCTTTATGGATTTCATTCCAGGATTCGCGTAAACTTTTGCATGCGTCTGCACGAGCTGACCAACGAGTCGTTGATAGACTTTTGACGGTGAAATGGGTTTGAAGGAGTTCCCAACGCTGAGTTGACGCTGCAAAGAAATTGTATAACTCTTGGAGTAGAAAAAAGAACGAACAAGCCTCTTGGCTGCTTTCAGCAGCACATTCACCTACTAAATTAAGCGAGTGTGCTGAACAGGGAACATAGTCGGCAAGGGGTGAAATTTCCTTTATTTTAGCTTGCAGGCCGTTGTAATATGATTGCCCGCGGCAGTTTGAAATGTCAATTCCCAATTCAGTTAAAGTTGAGGTAACAGCATCTGCCATTTGTTGTGATTTGTGGCCTGTGTTTGGAATAAACTTGAGGAACCGTTCTACAGGTGACCCATTAGGCAGGACATATCTGATAACATAAGTGAGCTGGTCTACGTGAGATATATCCGGTGTCGAGTCAATAATCAGAGAAAAATATTTTGCGGTTGATATTTCCATAACAATTGTTTCCAAAACTTTGTTTCCCATAAGTCGAATGAATTCTTCGCATGTTGTTGAAGAAAGATAACTCGTAAATCCTGAGCCTGGATTTCCATAACGTGTAATGTGTTTGGCTAAGAACGGATCGAACTCAGCGATAAGCTCTAAGGACATCAAATAATTTCCATTGTGGATTGATCCAAATTTTTCTTCGTGTCCTCTGAAAGGCAAACCACGTGACGCAAGCGCTTTTACGCATGCAACTACTCTTTTCAGAATGTTTCTTCAGTAATTTATTTCTTCATCTAATTGCATTGTTAATGCGCGGTCAATGCGACCTAGCACGTTGCTTCGTTCTTTCATATGCAGAACAGATAATTTGTGAGTAGGCGAATTCTCATGAGTTGACACTCGATGATATGAATTTTTCCAGTCATTGAAACCTTCTTTTTTGTCGAACTGACTCTCCCCGCTATTAAAAAGCAGACAAGGACCACAAAAAACACATCCAGTACTTTTGGAATAAATTAGCCACTTTCGCGGAACTTTTTCACCGTTCAGAAGCTGACGTTCGAATAAATGTCTCGACAACTGTCGCGCTTTATCTTTGTAAATGCGCTCACTTTTAGGAAAATCATTTTGGATGTTTTGATTGGCTCCGTTCTTACAAATGTGATCACGCGTGAACTCGTCGATTGTCCATTTAGCTGGATCGTCGCTGATTTCGTAGAGCTCCTGGTCCGTAGGATTGGGCTGCACTCCTACTCCTGCCACTCCTGGTACTAGAGGGACATCTTCGGCTTGTTCTTTCGATATGCTTGCCACATCGATCAAAGTATTTTCACTTGAAGACACTGCAGAATCATCAGTTGACGGAGCGCCACTACTACTTGGAACATCAAGTTTTCCAAAGAAATCGTCTAATTTCCGTGTTTTTTTAATCGTATCTTTTTGTTTATCATCTTTTTCTTTAGCTCTCTTGCGATACTCTGCCCCACTTAACCTTACCCTTTTCTTTCCGTCCATATTCAACTTAAGCAGTATCGCACTCAATCGCTCACTAAACTGAACTGTCCCACCGTCCAAACCCGTAGCTTATATATACCGGTGCAACGTTATACTAGAATAGTCGGGCAGTTTCCAGAACGCGCGCGTGTATGCATGCCGCGCGCTGTCTTGCTCACTCTCACGTCGCGCGTATTTCCGTCGCGCTTGCACCGTTTCTAGATCCTTCCTGCGGGGCGGCGCGCGCACGCATTCGAGCGTCGTGTAGAGCTTTCTAGAATGTTCGCGCGACACCGCTGAGTTGTTTTTGTAATAACAATAGGATAGGTATTCTTCCTAGATCACTAATATTAAACTAAACGTACGAACTATTTTTCAAGCACGATGTACGAAAGTATTTATACTTTAATACTCAAAAATAGTGATTTAGGAAGATTATAATCATACGTACGGTACGCGAGCCTCTAAAATATTTTGAGATACTTTGCATTTGAGTTATTTCTTGTTATCATCACTGAGTTTTTTTGGCACGATTGCCGCCCTTCGTATCTGGCCGCCCTAGGCCCGGGCCTACTGGGCCTTATGGCAAATCCGCCACTGTGTTCGAATATCCGATTAATCGTAGATACAAAATTGTCCCGTTCGATACGTTACAACCCGGATATCCTACCGACTGCGTCAAATAACTATTTGAGATATCAAAGTTTCTATTCAAAACCAATTTATTTTAATCTTTGGAAGAAGTCCATGGCAACTCAAAGTGGAGTGGTGTAGTTCTTAGATGAAAACCCAAAGTCATCCCCACAACATTTATTGGAATGATCAAAGATCAATCTTAAAGGAACATGTTTCGGGCTCATATGAGCCCATTATCGGCCAATAAAAATTACCATAGGTCTAGAAAAATCGGTGTTGACCACGGACATAGATGCAAGAATTACTTAGTACTTACATGGAAATGAAAACAGTAGACATACAAATGGTATAGTTAATAAAAGTGCAAACAGGGAAATATGCTCCATGATCTGGAAAACGATTGTTCCAGATTATTTAGAATATTGAGGGACAAAGTGAAGAAACCTGAAAAACTTACTCTCACTGTGAAATGATATGAAATTTGGTTATAAATTTATTTCACTATAAATTGATCGGTTAAAGGTCGGGTTTATATTTTACAACGGACCACGTGCCCTTGAATTACTCCTTCATCCATAGAACGGCTAGGCTCTGGAATTCATTGCCTGAGGAAGTATTCCCAACAACATATAATCTCGAGAAGTTCAAAAAAAATTCCAATACCTACCTCCTGTCCCTATCCTCCCTATAGGAACGCACGATGTTCTTTGAATATTATAGGGATTTCCTTTCGTGCGCTTCAAGCGATAAAAAAAAGGTACACCTGCTGTGGATTGTGTGTTTTGAAAAGTGGTATCTTATTGGTAAGTACCTCGTATTATGTTTTATTTCTTGTGTTTCATTGATGCTATCAGAATAGCTTTTATCAGTTTGGGTTTCTTGAATGAATTCAAAACAGTGAATATAGGTGTACAATTTATTTATCGATCATGAATTAGGAAGATGCAATACTATAATATTTTTACTACATTAGTAAGGGGGTTATACCTCACTGAACGGTCATATAATATTATACAGTAGGCAGAAGTATTTGCAGAAATGTTTTGATTTGTTTCAAATTCGAGGCGAATGTCCACACTACCTGCCTTCAAAGATTTGTGTTGTCTACTACAATCTATTACAATTAATGTTACTATATCATGGAACTTTGATAATGTTAGACACGGTTCACCAGAATTCTTATAGTAATATGATTCTTGAAATCGTGCATACATCTCATATATAACAGAAAACTGATGATTATTGAAATTTAGATTCAAATTGTCATAGGGGTACACTTCAGAGTTTAGGTAAAGTTCCATATTGGTGAAATTACAGTGATCAAATTGACTCATATTTTCTTGAATGTAATTTTTTCTGTTTGTTTGGAAACCAACAATAACAAATCTTGGCTTTTTCATTTTGCTTGGTGCTTTGACGTTCCAGGAGTGGCGCGTGTAAAAGAGGAAATTCATGATGTTCCCACGACCTGAAGGCTATCTCTAAATCTCTTCCCTCTTCAATATACTTGATTAACCGTGATTTTTTCACATCTGCGACCTGAATATGGGGGATTTTTCATAGAACTTTGTCAATTCAATTTTTGGTTCTGCTCCTGCCTTGAACGATATCGCAGGATTAGTATTATTGCTACTTCTGATGGGAACAAGTTCTTGCCGAATATTCACCAGAATTTTCTCGAAATCCTCACAAAATCTCAATAGATGTTTTAGTGGTAGACAAGCGCTAAAGTTCCCTTGAAGATCAACAATTTCCGGATGACCAAGATGATTCCAACCAGCATTTATATATCTATGGCATTCATTATTTGTATAAGAAATGTAGACCTTCATAACTGATGTGTTTCCAGGATTACGAACTCGATCCACAACGGACCCACCAATTTCATAACGGATTACATCAAATAAAAAAGCAATTCCATTGTTGATAAAGTTTATTGTTGCACTCACTTTATCTTCACTGTCAGTAATTCTACCTTCTAGATAAATGTAACTTGATGATGGTAATGTGCAAATATCTTGCGTTTGAATCGGAACACGTATCTCGAATGACTTATATAGGCTTGTATTGGCCTATGGCGGATGAGAGTGCATTTCGCAATTCGTTATCGCATTGTCCATCATCACATGTTCACCAATATTCAAAATATTGAAACTCATGTTTGTTGTGTTCTACTTTTTCTGCCGCAGGAACACCTTAGGAGGATGAGGATTCTTCTAAGACCAGAGTTGATGTTCAATTTAAGGTTATACCGAAATTCGTTAAAAATTGTCGTTTGGTTTTTTATAATTATAATTTGAAACCGAGTGAAATGAGCAACTTCTGATTCTCAGGTGTTAGCTGTTCGATGTCACCTTTCAGACTGACACTTTTGATTGATGAAAAACGAGTTTCCTGGCCCATTGTTGATGACATTGAAATATTATAGCGAAACACCATATTCACTAGAGCTCTTTCGAATGCAACCTGACTATTATGGCTTACTTTTGGAAATTAATCAAGGTTCCAGTTTGATCAACTATTCCGAGAATTATTTCATCAATGTAATTGGAACTGATTGGTAGATAAATGACATTTGACACTTTCTCCACTATTCGAAATGAACGGATGAATTATTATTATACTAATTCGTTGTTAAATTACATTCAAGACACACTGAATTTACCTTGGAAATATTAATTGAAAAATCTCATATATGTTTTTCATTAGCTTTCAATTGCTATCGAGTTAAGTTTATCAAAGTGTATTAGTTTATTGCATATTATCTCATCCTTAGTATTACGATTAGCATTCAATTAAAGCTGAATCTCGGTAGGTTTCTCCTCTTCTTTCATAATAGTATTTGAAATGTGATCTTCTTTCCATCCTTCTCTTTATCCTCTTGATGCAATTCTTCCAATTGCGTCATAATATTCCGTTCAATGTCTTCAATTTCATAGGAACCTTCAGGAATAATCAACATAGAATCTGTTATTTTTTTCATCAATATGGGGGATAGTGTTGAACGTCACGAAGTCAATCAGACCTAAGACATGGGTTGTATCATCATCTAAAATGATAGGTGGATGGATTTTAGCTGATAATTCAGAATCTCTCGCGAATAAGATGAAAGTTCATGAACACGTCATGATTGTGATAGAGTCATTGAAAGAATGAGAAGAAGCTTATATTTTATTGAGAGAGAAATTTCAATCATTGATATACTGTGATTATATAAAATATTACAAGGTCCATTGGAATTGAAGTGATCTAAAGTTTCCAGTGGTGGTCGCAGATTACCATAGCTATGAAAATAGACGATTTGTGGTTCGATTTTTTTGTAGGCGGTCCAATGCGTCCCTGGTCCATCTTTGTTATCCAAGTTTATCACGCCACGTTCTTTCCTTCTGATTCACTTGGGGAGATCATGCCTCATTAAAACATCCCTAAAATGGAGAATGTTGAGTTCTTCAACGTACTTCAGAATTTCCAAATTGGATAGTGAGAAATTAAGAGGTATTCTCTTACGAGATTCCCGACGTTTATTCATCCTCATCTTGTTCATATTAGGATAATACTAAGATTGTTATCTTTAAAAAAGTCCCAAACCAGTTTTATATGGTCTGAAACACATTCCTCTTTCCATTGCAATGTAATGAAGTGTTTTTGACCAGCTTCATAACTAGACTGGTTTTGATTAATATCAAAGTACCTGAGCCTGATTCTAGTTGAATTTCACTTGTTCGAAAGCTCTAAACCTGAGAGAGCTGATTAATGTTTTGATTCCTGACTCCCCAAAGTTTTTCCTGATAGTGAACTCTGATAAACATTATTACAACCCTAAAGACTTCACAATTTTTCAACACTGAAAGGATACCAAAGGCATTCTCTATACATCTGCGTCCTCTGCTAAGTCTGCAAAATAGGTAAATAATTAGACTATAGTTGAGCAATGGAATGAATGTGTAACCTGTAGTTGAAAACTCTTTTACTAATTGGTAAAAATCGGCCTGGATAAGGCTTCATAAAGTTATTCAACAAGAAAAATGCTTCATCTCCTGCAAAATAATAAGGTACAGGATCCCCATGTTCTTCTATTGATTTGGGATGTGGAAATCCAAGTGTATCTGTCATCAATCTTTTTCCTATTTCTGATAATCGAAAAATACCACCATCACTCTGCCTTCCTTTGGCTCCAATGTCAACCAAAATAAATTTATAATTATGGTCACAAACGGCCATTAGTACTAGACTATGTGTTCCCTTGTAATTATAAAAGTCAGATCCGGATTTTGGAGGTGCCTATATTTAAAAAGTAGATATGTACAGGGTGATTCACCATAAATGTCCCCCCCTCTAGCTCAGTCATTTTTGAACCGATTTGAAAATTTGAAATATCATCTTGAATGATTTTCGATGAAGATTTTTCCCGCTACATCAGAAAATACAGGGTGCTCGGAACAAATGATCTACAGGGTACTATTTGATTTTTTTTATATGGAACACCCTATTTTTGATTGTATTTTTAGATTCTTCCTGAAGAGCTGATTTGGTCAATGCATCACACTTGGGGTCTAGCGGGAATGATTACAGAGATATAGGGTGTTCAAAATCGAGATTTTTAAACTTTATGATTTTTTTGGGACGAAACTATTCATCACCGGTCAAAATGGCTCTCATGTTCATTTCTAAACTTTTGATTTACTATCTACTGACATTTAATAATTGGAACAGATACAGGGTGATCAGAATTCTGAATCTTGAACCACCCTGTAAACGTTCCAATTAAATGTCAGTAGACAGTAAATCAAAAGTTAAGATGGACCAATAATGTATAGTTTCGAGACAAAAAAATCATGAACTTGAAAAATCGATTTTGAACACCCTATATCCCTGTAATCATTCCCGCTAGACCCCAAGTGTGATGCATTGATGAAATCAGCTCTTCAGCAAGAATCTGAGAATACAATGAAATACAGGGTGTTCCATTTGAAAAAATCAAGTAGTACTCTGTAGATCATTTGTTTCGAGCACCCTGTATTTTCTGATGCAACGGGAAAAAAAATTCTGAAAAATCATTTTAAATTATTTTTGAAATTTTCAAATCGGTTCAAAAATGAGTGAGCTAGAGGGAAGGACATGTATGGTGAATCACCCTGTGATTGTAATTTCATTCTAACCTATATTTTGTTGCTTACCGTGATGACTACATGCTTTCCATCTAGCACCAGTGCAATGAACAAGATTCCAATGATCATTAAAGCCATTCGCTATTTGTTCCCAATCATCAGCAGTAGGTGTGCTTAGTACCTCTTCTTTCAGAGTTTTTATTGCTTCTACTAACAGGAAGAGAGTTCTTGAGATAAAAGTTAGTGAATTGAGTACTTACCTATTTCTTGACTTCTAGTTTTTTTTGCTTGTTTTTTATTATTCATAAATAAAATAAGCTGGCGCCCATTTCACTTAACACAATTAATATTCCATCCTGATAGCACAAAAATCACCTACAGGAGGATAGTCCAAAGAATTCACCCCTCAGGAATCTCATTGTTCACAAATTTAAAGAGCTAAGGGCGTTTTGAACATATTTCATTACAATGCTTATCAGAGTTAACTATCAGGAAAAGTTTTGGGAAGTCAGGAATCAATGCATTACTCAGCTCTCTCAGGTTTTCAGGTTTCGAGCTTTCGAACAAGTGAAATTCAACTAGAATCAGGCTCAGGTACTTAGATATCAATCAAAACCAGTCTAGTTATGAACCTGGTCAAAAACACTTCATTAAACACCCCTTGCGAAAAAAAAATGGAAGCTCTAGCTTCAATTTTGTTTTTTTTATTATTCATCATCAAAATATACACTAGATACATTATCAACTATAAACTGGAATACCTATATACAATCCATATATTTACACCATATCTGGAAATCAGCTTACATCTACTCAGGATATCTACAGCAGGACCTAAATGTAATCCATATCTATATACACTATCTGGAATCTTTTCTCACTGTTCAGTTTTATATCGAAGACTGGAACCTTTGGCACGATAATACACTACACTGTTTTACCACTAACCAAACCGATTTTTCAACGCCTCGACACGCGTTTCGCTAACTATGTTAGCATCTTCAGGAGAAGATTAAAACGCCCTTAGCTCTTTAAATTTGTGAACAATGAGATTCCTGAGGGGTGAATACTTTGAACTATCCTCCTGTAGGTGATTTTTGTGCTATCAGGATGGAATATTAATTGTGTTGAGTGAAATGGGCGCCAGCTCATTTTATTTATGAATAATAAAAAACAAGCAAAAAAACTACAAGTCAAGAAATAGGTAAGTACTCAATTCACGAACTTTTATCTCAAGAACTCTCTTCCTGTTAGTAGAAGCAATAAAAACAAAATTTTCAAATATACATCTATTAACAACAATGAAAAGTGTTGAAATTCACAATGCAAAATGAATTACAATATATTTACTGTTCTCAACTTTTACGAGTTCTGATCAATATCGTTAACTCAGACCATAACACGATACTTGCGAATGTGTCCTAGATTCCCAGTTAGCACAACCAGCCTCTGTAGATAGATCTAAACGAATGCTGCTCAGCTCTAATACAGTTCCACAATTTACGAGGTCGAAGATGGCAGTTGACAGCTCGGATGATGTCTAGAGGCGAGCTCCTCGGCTCTTGGCAGGTCATCAATCTCAGCACTGAGATGTGGGGAATCTAGGTGATCTTCAACGACTCGCGTTGTACTGGTCGTATTGAGCTTCTCGATTGATCACTCGTGTGTCGACATAGAATAGAAGTTAACGAGAATCAGTAAATTTTCAAGGAGGGTGAACCGCTGATGGTTCCTAGTGAAACATGTCTTGAAGCTGAGGGCTACAAAACACAAATGTTGAAGTCTAGTATAAAAAAAAACTGAAAGTCAATGCTGAAGTTTTACAATGACAAAATATTGAAAATCAAGTTTATCAAAAAAAGAATACAGGATTACCAGAATTATCAAAAAGATACCAGATTACCAGAATTATCAAAAAGATACCAGATTACCAGAAAACAATAAAATTGATTCAAAAGTATGTGTTTCTATCTTGGTAATACATATACAGATAATATGATCCTAGGATAAAATTGAAATTGTCGAGGTAATATCTATGCAATATTTGACATAAGGAAATAATTGCTGAATTATCACACTTCGTGCAATTGGCCACTTGCACGAATAAGAAATTTGAATTTTATAATTGCCACAATAGATCAAGATATTTCCTGGGAAGAAGGAAAGAAGGAAGAGGAAAAAAAATGATTTTTGAGTGAAGGTAGGCACAACCTTCAAATCCAAATTTTTCACATGAGATTGAACAATAGTCAGTCTGTTTAAATAGCAAATGGATCGATTATATCAATTCACTCAGGTGGATAAGAATTGTGAATCTCTCATCCAAGAAAAACAAAAGATGCGCACGTGAGCAACAGTTGACACTAACAGATTTAATATCTAGATTCAAAATGTACACTGTTTACTCACCTGCGCATGTGTTTCTCTTCCTTGAGCCAAAATTCACAATCCTTCCTGTGTTTCTCCAAATTTCCACCAGGAATCCATTTTATACTTATGCAGTCTTCACGACTATGATTTCCTTGGCGACAGCCAAACTGAAAGAATTAAAAAAAAACACACAGAGAATTTTCCACTCAAAGAAATCCTGGGTGATCACGTGCTCTGGCACGCAATCAAATTTCGATACTAATCAAGTGAGTAAGTATTGAAGGAGAGCAATGCAACAGCTATTTTGCCAAGCTGTAAAACATGCTACCAAGCAATATCTCAAATAAGCTATTCATTCAAAGAAAAGAAAATTTGCTATCCAAACAGTCTACTGCGTGTTATTAGACACGGTCATTTCCTAATCAAAATGCGCACTATAAGAAATTCAACAAAATTAAATCTGCAATCTTCGAAACAATCAAAAATCAAAATCGTGCCTACCTCAAATCACTCTGATGTCACAAACGTTGAAAAACTCGAGCTTCCAAAATTTTTCTACGGGAGAATCGACAAAAATCAAAAAGGTCAACGTCGAGTTGTTCTTTGTACGAAAGGTCAAAGGGAAGAGAGAGAATTTTCGTTTCACCTTCGCTTCAAGCAAATTCGTTATCACGTGACTTTTATCAATCATTCGATTGGCCAACGGACATGTCTGTAAATACACTTGTTGAATTGTATACGCGCAGGTTCCTACTCCTTAGCTAGTGATTTATTTAATGAATTCATCCTCGTACTAATAGAGGTCACCCTGATTCAGTTCTAGGACTCTAATTACCATCATCATAGTAGAACGAAGGGAACTGGAAGTGCTGTTTAATGTTCGTGATATTTCCAACAGATGCCGCTGCCAGTATCAAATTGCTGTGATCTATCAACAACTTTTATTGATATTCATTATGAATAACCTGAAAGCGAGTAACGAATTATATTTCGTTACAGCATCATTACAACCCTAAAGACTTCACAATATTTTAACCTTTTGCTTATGATATGAAATTTGATTCAATTACTTATCACATGAAATGATGGATGTTTACCTGGTCATAACTTTTTTGTTATTGGATATTTTCCAGTCAAATTCATTCAGTAGCATTACAAGGGTAGTAAATTCTGTTCCCGTGCCCATTTAGGGTTAAATATAATTTTGTTCGCTTTTTTTGGTGAGTTTAAGTACATGTGCTTTTGGATGATAGTTCCTGCTGGCATGGTTGAGGATTCTGACCAATAAAAACTAGGATCGAGCTGTCCTTGGATCAAGGTCGATGGGGAATATAAATACTGAAGACAGCTAAGGGATCACTCTCTTCTCTACCAGTCTAAACTATCTGATCTACGTTATACACTCTCTGCTCTTCAAGCTCTTGGTTCTCTTGCTGATCTCTTAGTGCTCTCATATTTTATTCAAAGCCAGTGTAAAGTATCATTGTATAGTGATTTCCTGTTGCACATGTGAGTTGGTATGATAGTTTTCACCATTAGTATTCATGCTGTTCACAACTTCATTTCATTCCTGTTGTTTTTCATACCGATACTCACCCGACCTGTGTAATGAATCCAGAAAGTTGTATTTAGGAATAAACGGTTTTTTGTGATTGCATATTCCATATTTCTTTCTCTGTTGTCATTGTTTTCAGTTCCAAATAGTCCCAAGAATTCATTCAATGATTTCCAATATTTTCATTTGTCAAAATTGTAGAGTATTATCATTGACTGACGACTGACACTGACAAGCCAATTGTCAATTCTTCTCCTTCTTTTCCTTGAGAAATCCAGTCCTGTGCACCAGCGTGTGTTATGTGTCCTGTCAGGCGGTGGTCTGTGGTTCATGCAATTTTAACATGAATGGAAAAATATGATCAACTTCACTGAAAGTCCGATATTAGAAAGTTTGAAAATCGAAGGAGAAGGAAAGATGAATAGGAATTGAATCTGTTCGATTCGTTTGGAACTGTGCTTCCGATGGTTCAGGTAGACTATATAAAATAGTTTGAATAAATAATTTTCCAGGCCTAACCTAAAAATACCAGAGACCTGAAAGCTATTTGCTTTGATTCCTGTAATTATCCAGAATGAAAACAGCAACCAGTATTCCAGGCTAAACCCAGGGTTCGTAATTAAAGCCTACACTCCCTTGGCTCCTTATTGATTCAAGGTCGATCAATTACATTGACCACTGGTTTATACTGTAGGTACAGAAGTAAGTACACCTCCTGTACCTTTCTCCACTGTTGTTACTTTGGTCCACTGTGCAAAAATATTTTATGCAGAGCAGGTAGAGTAAACTACCTCAAAAATAATCTGGAGCTCGAAACCCCCTCCCCCTCTCCCTTCCCCCCCGTCAAATACCAGAGTCTCCGTCCTGAACAGAGCGTCAAAGAAAGGGCCCCAGAAACAAAGGGCGTTACAGCAATAGCTTCTATTGTTTGATTATGCAATTGGGATTCCCGACGCGTAGCGGAGGGAGACAACAAACCGTGAGCTAAAATCTAATATTTTTCCCGTGTATAATACACTATTTTTTCCTGTGACAGAAGAAAGGAAGAATCAATATTGAGAAGTTATTACATTATTTTGGAATCTGAAAATTATCGGCGTGAAATTTTAAGTTTTTAACAGTAGGGACACCGCGTTGTAGACATCTTTATCATTCATTTGAAGTAATCAAATATCTGATGTCACTTCTGTCAGTCTAATTCTGTGATTTGATTTGAAAAAATTGCGAATTCAGTGGTTGTTCAGTAATATACGTAACCGCGAAGTCGAATGGAAGATAAAAGGACTTGCAGTTCTTTCTCGGAGACGGTATTATTGACTCATTTTTCGGAACTATAGCACAACGAAAGCCATCAACAGTGTTTATATATGTGATATATATCCGGGAATAAAGTACTAACTTTTTTCCCACGGGAAAAAAGTAATTTATGAAAAGTGACATTTTATTAAATGAAATGCCAAACTTTTTTCCCGTCACAGAAAAAATATGTTTTTTTATAAGAAATCTCCTGAGCTCTCTTTTGAATTTGTAAATGCTGTCAATTTGTCTCACATTCATGGGTAAGTGTTTATAAATCCTTAGTGGCATTATGTAACAGCTATTATTGAGTCAAGGTTAACCTATGCTGGGGAATAACCAGTTTGTCGGAGTCTCTCAAAGAGTATTTTTGCATATTGCCAACAATCTGAAAATTTCCCATATGTTTTTTGACATAAACTGCACACTGTAATACTTGAATTGAAGTCATAGTCAACAGTTGTAGCTCCTGGAACAAGGGCCGACATGACTGATGAGGGGGTTTCCCAACTATACTTCTGACAATTATTTTTTGTGCCAGTAAAATTTATTCAACTCTACTGCAGTTACCCCACACTACAACTGCGTAACTTAAAAGAGAATAAACATATGCATAATAGTAAGATATTAGGATATGTCTATCGACACAGCTCCTGAGTTTCCAAATGACAAAGTTGTGGTAGCAAAGCTTCTTCAGATTGAAATCGACATGTGAAGACCATGACAACTTCTCATCAATATTGATTCCAAGGAATTCGGTAGTTGATTGCTGTTTGATTGTATGTTTATTTTCATGAACATAGAGGGACTGATCATTGTCTCTAGTACTAAAAACCATCATCACTGTATTCGACAAATTGAGAACTAGGTTATTTTGAGTGCTGTATTCAAAAGCCTGTAGCACATTCCCCCACACTGGACCTAAGGTTGGTCATACAGTCAGAGGTCAATAAGGTGGACATATCATCTGCAAATAGGACAGAGGACCCTATATTGACCTTCGTAAGAATATCAGCAATGAAGGTGATAAAAAGAGAAGGGCCTAGCACAACCCCTTGAGGAACACCCCTGGCCACATCACGGGATTCAGAAATATACTTGGCACCTCCAGACTTGAGTATAACTTGTTGCGATCGTCCAGACAAATAGGATGAGAGCCAACAACCAGGTATCCCCCTGATACCATAGTTATACAGCTTACTGTTTATATATACTGTATGATCGACCAAGTCAAATGCACGACTGTAATCAAAGAATAGGCCTGCTGAGCAATTTTTTTCATCAACACTCTGAACAGCTTTTAGGAGGAATGAGATTTTGGCATCTTGGGTATTACGGCCCTTTCTAAAACCAAACTGAACATTGGGCAGTACATCGTTAGAGGTTATAAAACTCATAAAGCGACTATAGTAGCCGTTTTCATATAATTTTGAAAAACCACTTAATAAAGAAATACCCCTGTAGCTGTCAATACTTTTGATACTTTCTTTTTTGTATATAGGACAGACCATGGCCTTCTTTAACTTGTTGGGAAAAATTCCTTCACAGAATGATTTATTGATGTGAGTTACAAGGACAGGCGCTAGTTCCTCAGCTACACATGCCATGAGTGAATACGGTATTTCATCGAAAATTCTCGCATGACTTTTAGCCATCGACTTCAATAATCCTACAACTCCACTCTCAGATACAGCCTCAAGAAACATTGTTTCACTAGATGTTAGATTTTTTCCTTTCACCGTTCCTTTACAATTTAATAGTACATGGTGCACAGAGTCGACAAAATAGTTGTTGAAAGATGTGGCTGCCGTAGAGAGTTCAGGGAGTCGAACCCCATCCGCGTCTACAAAACTCTCAGGGAGTTTTTTAACTGGTTTTCAGTTTATTTCATTTTTGATTATTCTCCAAGATACCCGTGATTTATTGTCGGAATTCTCATACATGTTAAAATAATATTGCCTTTTTGAATGAATTATCGATTTTTTGTATTGTTTTAAAACTTCTTTATATTACAGTTCAAGATCATTATTATCAGAATATTTACAAGCAGAATGAAGATAACGTACAAAGTCGCCCTGCTTACATATTTGCGGTGTGAGCCAACCTCTCGACTCCCCATTTCTCCCTTCGGCGTCACTGACAATCTTCCTAGGAAAAGCCTCATCCATAAAATTTTCGTCAACAGTTATTTTCATTATCCCGGATTTTGACAGGTAGAGATACATATTGCATATAGTGATCAGATAAATGACTGGCTATATAACAAACTTCAAAGAGATCAGGATCCACTGTAGTGAAGATATTATCCATTGTAGTGTTTGAGTTTTTTTGGACTCTAGAGTAAGTATCAATACAGGATGACAGACCAAAATATGAAAAATTATTGATAATTTGAATGGCAATGGCATTATCTCCTGCTTTGTCAAAATTCACATTGAAGTCGCCAAGACAAATAATCTCCGACTTTTTACACTTACATACATCAAACAGAAGATCATATAGTGTGTCAGTGAAATAACTAACATTAGAGGATGGGGATCTATAGATACAAATTAATATCAAATATATTCCATTGAAGTTGACTCGAACAAACGAAAATCAAAATCAGACTGAACAGGTCTTATTTTAGTGGAAAAGTCATAATACTTTATATCATCTCTGCAATATATGGCTGTTTCCACTCCACGACATCCATTTCTACTAAATGATGCAGCCAATTAATAACCATCTAGTTTCAATGCTTGAATTTCCTGCTCAGAACACCATGTTTCAGTCAGAGCAACGATGTGAGGTAGGTTTTTAGCTTTGAGTAAGCTCAACAGCTCATCAGTTTTAGTTCTCATACTTCTTATATTAGAATTGACCAGACTTAGTGTCTTTGAGTTTGAGTTACTGGAATATACAGGATTAATAGTCTTTGTACCAATTAGTTCAGTATTCTCGGAGGATTTGTCATTTCCTGTGGCTGTGACACTGTCCTCCGTTTCTGAGAAAAACGAGACACCAATGCCCCTTTTGGCCAGACTTCTCTTTTCAAATTGTTCAACTACTACCTCAGGAAATTCTTTCCGCAAGGCGGGTGACATGTAGAGAAGTGAATTTGGGCGTAGCGGCGCCGACGATTTTTTACGGTTTTCCATTCGTTATTGCCCTATGTACTGACATTATTGTCGATGGCAGGCGTATTTAAATTTTGTAGTTCATTTAATTTCAGAGACGTTTGAGCAGCATGGATAGCTAGTTTTACCTCCTGTGCGTGGATTTGTGACGAAAAATTCGTTTTTTTACTACTCATATAACCATCTGATGTTGACCTGTGCACCTAACATATCTCATAGCAAGGTGATCGGATTTAATTCTAGGACCATTTTTAGCTTTAGAATTCACTGGCAACGTTGTAGATTTCTGCAAACAGTGACCTGTGATCGCAGAACCCGTAGCAACGACCAGGAGCGTGCGAGGGCAGGAGGGAGTATCAATTGTTTTTTCTTTCAATTGATCATGCAGCATGGCGTTTTTCACCCTCAGCAGAGAATTATTTTCGCATAGTAGATCAAATTTGCACTGGATTTCACTAATCATAAGTTTCAAATATTTGTTCCCAACCTCATAACTCTTAATCAGTCCACTAAACACTTGCATGGATTGGATTGGAGTCATAAGGAATCATCTATCACAACAATACGGTATGAGCAAATAACTGAATTCATCAAGAAATGAATCGACTGTTACGAAGGAGAAGAAATTCTAGTGAAGGGGTTAGAATAGGAGATATGGTTGGAGAGACTGCTAAGGATGAACAATATTATTTATTTACATGAACAAGGATGCCCTGCAATGGAGGACTTGGAGTTATTTTTAAGATCGAATCATTGCACCAAACATTTTTATAATAATTCTGATTGTGCCTTAAAAAATGTCTATTATTTATGGTACTGGTACCTTCACTGTAATGTCTGATGATAAATCGGTTCAGAATGAATAATAACAGCATTGACGATTTCGATTATTTATTGCTTCCTTCATATAATTTTTACAAAACTACGAACTTCCATCAACAACAACAACAAAATTCAGCAATGGATTCAAATTATTCGAGAACTACACCAAGTATTTGGAAACAATAAGATGAAAAAACAATCAGTAAATGATTTCACTACAAAATGAATTTTGTTTCATTCCATAGTCGTCTAATATTTGATGTAATTTCAATGAACTTGGACAGAAACGAAACATGTTATCACACCTCGGGCATGAGAAGGTTCCGGAATCTACTATACCATTCAAGTCCCTACCATTTTGGTCTCAACTACTTGCAGTATATACCACTATCATATGCCCATCACCATCACTCCTTTCCACGTCAATCGTGCCAATTTCCTCTTCCTGTTGTTGTTTTTGTTGTGGTTTTTGTTGTTGTTGTCGCTCTTAGAACATTTTCCTTCCATCATTGAAACACACATCACCCATCACTCTCGAATATCTCCACCTGTGATTCAACGAATGGAGATGATGGCCCTTCTTCTCCTTCTTCCCAAGGCGAGTAGGGTTCCACTTCAAGAGAAGAAGATGTTTCTCCTCCCTCGATTCTCCTCAGCTTCTCTGATGATACATCTTCTTCGAGGGCAAAATTGGACCGCTACCTCGCCTCTTGCAATAGGTCCAACTTCCGATCATTTCAGGCAACAGCCCCTGTGAATTTGATAGGGAGGTGGCCAAATTTCCTCTCAAGGGTGATGAGCTTTGGGCTGTATTTCAAATATATGACAATACAGTCATCATCCTTCTTCTCTATGTCTCTCAAACCGAATCTGGAAATAAAATGTGTGGTAATTTAACTATTGGAGGGGGGGAAGTTAATGCAACGAAAGAAAAATAGGTTGGAACTATTAGGGGACATTAAATATGTATTGCTGAATCTATGAGAATTATTAAAAATGAGAGATCAAAAATAATACTCTCTTGAATAGTTGTGTGAAATCAACCATAGCCATGTCAGCTGGGAAGCTCCTTTTGTCCGTTATGTTGATTATAAGAATGGATGGTACACCTGCCATATTAGATTTGCTGTTTGCTGCTGCTTTAAAGTGTACTCGTAGAATGTGATTTGATGGATGAAAATTGCAAATTTATATCGGTTGATACGAGGAGGATAAAAACATATATCACATGTTTGTTGCAGACATTGTTATCAGTTGAAGAAAATACGATCATTAACGTAATGATTAACTTGTTTTTCAGACCAATTTTACATTAATTTTGCTGACTGTGGCAAAATGTCGAAATCGCATGATGGATTGGTGGGGAAATTTTTTGAGATAAGTTGTGAAGTGATGTGTGCAAATTGTTTGCGTGCGTCACGTACACGTGGCGATTTTTTCTCTCATCAAAAACTGATATCGGAAAGTTATAAATTTCGAACATTTTCATTATCAGTGTATTTTCTGCTGTTTATTCGCTGCTCATTCATCGTACACACATATCCAGTTACCAAAAACCATACTAACGTTCACGTCTAGAGTCGTCTTCAATTGCCAGAGTAAGTTGTAGATAATGGATCATTTGGCTAGTAAAGTTATACCGAAAAGATATCAAGTTTATGGGGTAATTGAAATCAAAGATGAATATTGTAAATGGATCATATTAGTGTGGAAATCTATTCGTTTATAACAAAAATGTATCAAGACAAGAGCAAATTGTGTTGAAGATTTTTCCAAAATTGAATTATGTTTGGGTCTCCTGAAATATTATAAAGAGAAAATACATCAATTGGAAGATAAAGCAATTCATCAAAATCGTTATTTGATTTGGTAAGATTTGGATTCATGTTTCAAAAATAGAATTAGAACTGATGCTTTTATCAATAAGAAAATGAAAGACATATAAAATTTCCAGTTTTGGCATTGTGTCTACGTTTGAAATTGGAAAATTCTTTAACTGTTATTGTGGCTTGTGCTGTTCTGCATAACATTGCCTTCAGTGAAAATGAAGATTTTCCTCCAGATAAACCTGATGTTGTGCAAAATATAAATTTCATTCAAGACATACTGGTAGAACTTCCTGAATTGAAAAACAATAACAACGCTAGGAAAGAACTTTTGCTCAACTAGTTTTCCATGATACTCAATCAGAATATTTGATGAAATGTCTACATCATAGCTACCCACAAATAAAAAATATCTATGAAATCTTATTGTCATTTCATTAAAAAAAATTAATGAATAAATCAACTAGTAGGGATCTTCTAAACTTTGTTCAACTCATATTTTAGTAATTTATTTTTCATCATTTGTTCTCCTTGAAGTGTCATTAGCCTCAATCTCATCTCATGTTCTATTTAATCTTGCTCTCTCTTCTCAATTGTGATTTGTGTCTCGATCTCCAGCAACTCACATTTTTTCTCAGCAACAATTTCGAATTTAGCAGAAGCCGATGAATTGCCCTTCTTTTTGGGGATGATTGGTCTCCTTCTATTTGCAACATTTTGTGAACTTCAAAAATAACCTCAATGATTTATCTCCATAAAAGCTTTGAATAAAAGTTAAACTGTTCGAAAAAACAAGTAAATTTTTTATCTTACCTGAATGATTTTTGACCTCTGCTTTCACATCCACTTTATTAGAGGAATTGAGAATGGACTGTCTACTTGTACTTGGAGTAGATTATTCATAAAAAAAAGTGATGATTATACTATGGACCAATATAATGAAATTCCCACAGAAGTATGAGAGTTCATATAAATTCCATAAATATACCAATCATATGAGAAAAAATATCTATACAAGTCTACTGATTGTTTTTTATTGAATCTAGCTATTAAAGCTTCCCCTTAAAAATAATAGGATTGTAATATTCTACTTACGAGGTATTTCCTCTAATTAATTTTTTTTTATCCACATATTCCAACAATATTACATCATTGTTGAAGTTTCCTTTATTAGAAGATAAAGTTATTCCTCAAAAGCAATGAAAATTATAACTTGAACTGAGGAAAATTACAGAAAGTATCAAAACACATTTAAATAATGTAGTCATACCAACAAGACCATCAGAATCAAGGTTGTTCGACAATCCTCGTATACTGAGAGAAATCGTTTCTGCCAGTACTTTTTCCTCTTCGTTTGTTGGGGCAGGAGATGGCACATAAGGTCATCCTCCAGTTCCTCTGAGATAACTCAAATGTTGAGAATGTTTCTTTCTGAGTTCTTCTTTTTATTGAATCATATTAATTTTCCAACTTCTTGGAATTTCCAGGCTGAAATCAATAAAAAATTGTTTTCAGGTATTTCTATGAGTGATTGTAAAACAGAATGAATACACCAAATAATACTGAAGTTACAATAATCAGGTACCTAGGCAGGTATTGAATAATCAATACTCACGGGCCCTGTGGTACACGAGTTGAATTTCAATTCAAACTTATTCCATGCTTTCATTTTCTCCCTCCATGTTATCGAATCTGTTTTTTTATTCAATGGTGGATTTGGAAGTATTTGCTATTTTTAATAATAAGGATTTATCAGATGCACTGAAACTTGGAATTCTGTTCTTCTTGCTTTCTTGAGATTCATTCATTCCGAATAAATTATTACCAGACTATTAACTATGTCAGACTCGACAGAAACGCAAAACACAAGAAGTGAGGTTATCTATTTTAGCAGGTATCAAAGGATTATCCTAACAGCCTATCAGAAATGCTCCCTGAAAAATCAGCACTGCCAACACTGCCAAAAATATCGCTAGCTGATAGTCTGCTAGCCTCCGGTCAAATATCCGATGGAAAAACGCATTATTTGTTAGCTAGAACTTTGAATAACGGTTGAGCTTAACTTACAGTCAGCTAACTATAACTTACCAAGTCGAAAGCTATTTGTCTCAAACTAGCATTTGGATTAGCTGTAATTCTTTCGAGTATAGCTGCTTCATTTCCCATTCTTCTGCCTGGGCCTCTTTTTATCGTACTCGCAACATTACCAGTAAGTTTGAGTTGTCTGATTATTCTGGAAACTATTTTGTGGTCTATAGGGTTACAATTTGGATGTGTTGTATTGAATTCTTCAGCTGCTGCTCTCTAAGAAATTATGTTGTCTCCTACTAATCTTGTGACCCTATCTTTGAGCTTTCATGGAAATGAAAAAAGGGTAAAGAAAGTTTCATCTAGCAAACGGCTGCTCTTCATCAGAAAACACTATGAGTTTGTTATACTTTCGTTGAGAAATGCACAACAAAAAAATGCACAACAAAAAAATAGGTGTCTATGAGGGAAGTTGAGGAATCTTATAGTCATAACGAATATGATTTCAGATAAATGATGAAAGTTATTGAAGATAGATATTGAAGTATAAATTTTCATCGCTGCACAAATAAAATTCAGTACATGGACGATATATATACAGGGATACTGGTAATTCAATACATTCCTTTGGTGATGTGATAGGGGAGGTGTTAGTGAGTGAATTTAACCCTAATATTGATTATGCAAAAGTTAATAGTTTTCGAGATATTGAATTTATCCCGTTATCTCCAAAAGGTAGACTTTCATGGTTTATAAGTTAGTTTTCCGATAATCTGCTGTACATTTTTCAAACCTTTCAACTAGAATACATGATAAACACTATCCTCTTATGTTTGGAATGGAAAAAATTGAGAAATGATTCAGACAATAGATAAATTGTATATACAAAGTCGTATTTCTGTTTGTTGATAGTGGATTTCAACACTTTGTGGCGGTCATTTCTAGAAAAATCTTTAAGCCACATTTGTCAAAAATTTGTTGAAACTTCCTTGATGCAATAGATATCTAACTGGGTTTAAATGATAATAAAAGTGCTTGATATGGGTTTGTTATTTCAAATGAATAGTAAAAACGTACTTGAAAAACTTCTAATATTGGTATTCATTTTTTACAAATTCTGTTCAGAATGAGACCTCTATTACGAGAACATGCCAGGCAGTGTCTTCATATTTCTGTCTTTGTTATTCTAGTTCTCAAATTATTTTGTATGTGCAGGGCAGCGTCGGTTATCATTTGTATGAGTTCTTCCCGGGTATTTACTGGAGTTTCACTAACTAGCGCTTCCATTATATGACCCCACACATAATGATCAAGAGGGTTAGGTCAGGTCTTCCCGCTGGCCAGCCTATTCGACCTGACCTAATCCAACGTCAAAAAACGTTTATCTAGGAACTGCCGAACGATCAGCCGATAATGCGCTGAACAACCGTCTTGTTGAGATATCATCCGTCCTCTGATGGCGAGAGATACATCCTCAAGAAGCTCCTATAGGTCATGCCGTGAAATATTCGCATACATTTCCCTGTTTAAATTATCTAAGAAAAAATGTGGGCCTATTGAATAACTGTCAATGAGTTTGATCAATACATTAACAAAAAACTTCCGTTTTAAACTAGTTTCCCTTGTTGAACGAGGGTTTCCTTCGGCCCAAAGATGGAGGTTATGAACATCTGTTATTCTATTTGGATGCCTTGAGCAAATAAACGAAGATAAAAACTGCCGAAAATGAATACTTTTAGGCATTTTTGAAGTGTGTTTTATACTATTCATCTGAAATAACAAATCCCTGTCAAGCACTTTCAGTTTTATTCGTACCCAGTTAGATAGCTATTGCCTTAAGGAAGT
>OU896711.1:41640677-41660679 GCA_918026855.4 Phaedon cochleariae
TCTGTTATGGCAGACAGGGGATTCATCATTGCAGATGAATTGAGGAAGAAAGGTTGTGACCTCAATATTCCTCCTTTTCTAGAGGGAGAGCAGCAGTTGAATCCAGAAAAAGAAGTAACAACTAGAGATATAGCAAGTGAGTTGAAGTTTGAAGTTGTTTCTGGAAAAATCATAATCAATTTTTTATTTTAGAAGTAAGAATTCATGTAGAACGGGCAATAAGAGAAGTAAAGCTGAACCGTATCCTGCATTCCACAGTTCCCAATTCACTGGCTGACCAATTAAATAAAATTTGGAAAATATGCTGTTTCTTGAATAATTTCACTAAAGAACCACTTCTTGAAAGGCGAGATGTTCCTGTGAAATAATGTTATGTTCAGAAGGAATAAATTATTGTGGATAAAATAAAAATAAAAACTGAAAATATTTCTTGAATATATTTTAATCAAAGGTATTAGAATTAACAAGCCTCATATTCTGCCGACACTGAAATTATTGTTTAAAGTGATGAGAATTTTTGAATTGATGAAAATAAAACAGAGTTAAAATTGGCAAATACTCATTAGTCCATGTGCTTTCATCAAAATCAATCACTTGCTTGAATACATCACATCCACTGTCAACTAAAAGGTGACATGTTTTCAAGCCTGTATCTGCATATAGTGTCCATGGTTTTCTTTAAGCCGTATTTCATTTTCTCTAGTAACTTCCAAAAATGGGGCAGATTTGTCTTGTATACATTCTCTTACAGTTTGTTTTAATGTTAGTCCTCCTTTAACAAGTGTTTTTATTTCAAGTAAATGACATTGTTCCGTCTCTGTATCATATATCAACCTATCTGGTGTTGAAGCTAGAAATGGAATCCCAGGGTTTATGCAAACCCCGCAAGTAAATGCTTTATATGTTGGATTATCCATGAGGTATTTTTCAACTGCTTTCTCTTCATTATCTAAACCCATTTTCATGGAGGCTGTGGTTACACTAGTTCTAGGCCATATTCTGTTAATAAGAGACTCATTAACAGGGGCCTTCCGTTTGATTATATCACCAAACTTACTAGAAGTTATTCTATTTTGCCTCTGCTTAATCCAATGATCTGATTTACTCTGCTTTCTAGTAATTTCTTCAATATGAACAGCTTCATCTAGAGTAACCTTGCATAAGTTAAATAGTTCCATATTTTGCACATCATACATAACAACTATCCCAGTAAACCAAAATATGTGTCTGAAACATTTCTGAAACCGATCATTTTCCATTTGAAACGTTTCAATTTTTGACTCAGACACGTTCCTGAAACATTGCAGAAACCAGAAATGGCCTATTAGGTATGAAACGTTTCACACGAAGAATGTTTCATGTGAAACGTTACTGATACA
Organism: Phaedon cochleariae; assembly: GCA_918026855.4. Taxonomy (NCBI): domain Eukaryota; kingdom Metazoa; phylum Arthropoda; class Insecta; order Coleoptera; family Chrysomelidae; genus Phaedon; species Phaedon cochleariae. The sequence continues at coordinate 41,642,057 of OU896711.1, forward strand.
TGACGTAACTGCGTGTGAATACATCAAAACACATATCTGAAACATTGCTGAAACCAATAATTCCACGTGTCATCTGACACGTTTCTGAAACATGGTAGATACAAAACATATCCTATTCTAATTATAGATATTTTATTCATGAAATGGATGTGAGAAGGTATAGGCAAGGCAAAAAAAAACGGGTGGTATTTTATGTTTCATTGAAAATCATCAACAAATTATTATATGTTTCCTTCCCTCTTGAACCGAAGGGCTGCTTGTCTGAACCACGTGGAAGTATATTTCTCGAAATCGCTATCCGTCAATCTTGAGAATCGTTTTCGGGCCGAATCTACAAATAAAGTTACATTCTATTAATTTATTTAATTTACACTGGTATTGGTAGGCTGGATGGTGACAGATGCGCTGCGACCTAATTAGATCTATTGTGCCCCATCTGGTTCTGCTATATCAAGGTTTTCTCGTTCATAGCAGCCCCTCAAGATTAAATTCCTTCAGGAATTTCAGAATTTTGAGGGGATCTAATAGTGGTATTTCTTCAACAGTTGATAAGCATACAGTAGATTTGATGTGATGCTTAGACTGTGATTATGTGAATGAAATATGTCATAATCTAAGCATCACATCACGTTTATTGACTGATTAACTCTGTTGATTGGCTTTCAAGCAACTGGCATTCAGTATAATAACATAATTATATCAGTTTGAGAACTGCATCAAGAATCTTATATATATACTTATAAGAGCATTTCAAGAAGAATACATTTTTTCCATACTGACCTAATGTTAACTGAAATCTCACATTGACAAAGTGTCAATATGAAATCTATTATTGTCACTAGTGTCAATTTGATTTGGCATCAAAAATGTCAACAAAAAGTCACCAAATTGATATGAAATTATACTAGGGCTGTACTTTTTTACATATTTCTGATTTAAGTGAACTATTCTGAATTTCATCATTCTAGATTGACATAATTTATATGCAATATGGACTCACCTCTCAAAGTTGATAATATTTGTAAGTGTTTGAGTGGATAGTTTTCCTTTCTGCCATACCATGAACATTTTGTGGATTTATTGGAGAATATCCTTATTAGTCCACTCTTAATCATTTCATTGGGACAGTCCCCTCCACCAATGTAGAACAGAGTTTCCTGGAATGATATTCATTTACTGCGGATTTTTCAGAAAGCTCATAAAACATACCAACTGCTTTTTTGCATCTTCTGAATTTTTCAGGATCTCATCGAATTTTTCCAATTTTTTGTATTTTGTGAAAGCATCATGGGGAATTGTGTCAAATGCTGTGATGGGCTCAGATGCTTGAGATGGAATAATTTTTTTCAAATTTATGGTGTGTTCATTCAGTAGCGTCCTCAGAGCAACCACATGCTCATTCAGCCTCCTCACATGGACACAACAACAATCTGAAATATTCGAATATTCAGGTAACCAAATTGATAAATCAACTCCTCCAGAAAAAGCACTATTTGAGGATGGCATGAGTAATTTTGGCAGGGATGAACAGGATGCATCATTTTTATCGAGATAAAAATGAATGCCTGTTCCCTAATATCAATCAGACTTGATCTAGTAAGCGCTCATCTATTCAATTTGTTAGGTTGTTTGGTATTGTTGAAACAATCATGAAAATAACAATAGTGGATGGAGCTACTGGAGCTAATTAATGATAAGGAACATGTGCAAATGCTCCGGATGTAATCGGGGAAAAGTTAACTTGACATATTCGATTTTCAATAGATTGGAGATCCTTCTGAGAAAAATCGATAGATGGCGTGCCGTTTAGCTTGCGAATACCTATAGTTAAAATGCCGTCTCATGAATTGAAATTCTGATTAAAATTTATAATGACAATTATTCATGGCCTAGAAAATGATAGAATTCATGAAAACACAAATGACTACAAAACCTCCATCGTCAGGTGTATTATGAAAGTATGGCCAATCTTGAAATCCATCCACACATTTTGGAGGAAAACAATAATTGAAGAGTAGAAACACCAGTATTATTTACATCATTGTTGATTGATACAAATAGGTGCTAATGGAAAGATCAATTTCATATATTGTCGTTGATTTATCTTGCCTAAAAAACACTCGAACTTTTTTCAATTGGAATAATTTCCTTACTAACTCAATATTTTTCCATCAGTAATAATTTTCTTAGGAATAAAATTTTTTCCAAAAAAAAGCTCGTGTTTTTCCTGTTGAAAAAATGATATTTCACTCACCTGGTTCATTATTATTAACTAAGTTGAGTTTTTCTGTCTCTGCTGTTCTTCTGGGTATTTTAGTTGTTAATGGAGGAGGCATTATGATTTTATCCATTTCCTCAATTTCCTCATTAAAAGATACTGCAAATAATTAAAATCCCTAAATTTTTGTAAATGATATATTCCTTTGAAAAAACGAATTTATTTTTGATTTTCATCAAGACATAGCAAGTGGACTGGCGGTTTCGATCTAGTTAGATCTCTTCAGCACTGCATAATGTGTTGATGAAAATGAAAAATTCGTTGAGTATTTATTCTCTCATTTAAATGGAGAGTGCATATAATGATACTAACGCACCATCTGTGGACACATCTTAGATTTAAATAGTCCGTAATTTCGATTCCCGAATCTGGGAAAGCTACCAATCAGAAGATTATCATTTTAGAATCAAGAAGATGAACATTTTTATGATTTGATATAAACCTTAATAACAGTTTCTATTGGAGAAATAGCTCTGAAGCACAAAATTTACATAACAAATATTTCACTCACCTGTGCTTGATGTACTTGTAGTTTCAATTCCATTTTCACTTGAATCTTCTTTATCAGAGCTTTCATCAACCAAAATACAAGCATTCTGAGTTTTGGATACATCAGTCATTAGTGGAATCTTTGGTAGAGGTGGTAAATTATATGTTTCTTCTTCTGATGAATTTCCAGACACAAAATCTTGATTTTTGGGAATCTTTCGTTTCCTCGATGTTTTGGATTGCTCTGTAGTGTCAGAAGATTCTTCCTCACTACAAGTCTTTTCAAAACATTTCGCTTTTGCATAATCATCTGAAACATGAATAATTTCCTGTTAAATTCAATCATTGAAAAATAATTGGTTATTTTATAGCCACAATGAAAATTTCAACTCAGAAAGTCTATTTTTCCTTCATGAAATGAACTAAGATTGTTATCACTTTTGATCTACTATTTTTGTTGCTTAGCGTATTTTTTCTGCCTCAAGTGAATTGAGGCACTTTTTTTTCATTTGAAGAAATAAGCATTTCAATCAATACCTAATCTCTGGTAGAAGTCAATGGTTTCTCAAAATGGAGCCAAATGTTTGTGAACAAATTGTGGAGACGACTTTGAGTTTTTGTCTACTTGTCATTCCAATTAATATTTAATTCTGAACATACTGAAAAATAATTAATATATCACCTGTTTCTTGAAGAATTTTCACTGAAAATATTTGCCAGTCCTCTTCAGCATCGGAAGTATTCTGTATTTTTTGTCTTATCTTCTTTGTTGGCCAAAAACATTCAAGTGTATCATCCTCATCTGTTTGGCATTTTAACCATTTTGATGGTATTGTAGACACTGATGAGTCTTTCAAAAACTGGACAACGACCCACTTTCAAAACAGAAAAAATTACATGAACATTTCATATCTGATAACATTATTTATTATTTATGATGATGGCAAAATATTTGTCGTCCCACATGCCAAATTCAAGGTCAAAAATATCCATATACTGAAAATACTATACTATATACTGAACTCAACTACTGGTAGAATACTCAGTAGGAGGTAGGATAAAACTGAAAATAATTTTTCTGTAAAATAAGAACATTATTATAATTCGTCCATCCAAATGTCATAAATGAAGACACAAGTGGATAAAGGGTTCAAGTCACACAAAATTAATTTGGAGCAAATGATGTTCAAAGTTTTTGATGCCGCAGTTTTTTGTATTGCGTTGAATGAAAAAAATAATCGCTGGTTTGAATAGACCTTTATAACACAATTTTGCATAGTACATCTGACACTGGTATATATATAATACAATAAAAAAAAACTCAAAAAAGGTACATGATGAATCCTTCATCCTTCAAATAAACAGAGTTTGTTTCAAGTACCCGACAAATAGAATAATCATGGATGAAGGATTCATGTTCATACAATACAATGTACTTAAACCCTTCATCCAGTGGCAATGATAGAACATAGGTGAACATAGATCTTTCATCAATATATAACTTTCTTATTTTGTACAATAGATGAACGGTATCAGTAGGGAAAACATTCTACTCACTTAAATCCTTTATCCACCCAAAAATCTCATTTTTCATTAAAATGTCACATAGACCCTTTATCCACTCGTGTCTTCAAATGTGAATGTGCAAATTTTTGCCAAAGCAAAATAATGGATGTGGTCTTTTTTAAAATAGGAATTTACAACTCAAACAATAACCAAAACTAATTATATGGTAGCATTCTGAACAAAAGGGGTTATTTTTAGTATTCATCCAAACATCTCAATCAAAGTTTTCTCAAAATTGCAAATTTTCACATTTATGATTTTAGTATTGGAGGGACGATTATTTTAGTGTGAATTGAAATATTATGAATGTGAAATTTATGTGGTTTCTTTGTGCAGAAGGGGGATAACAACAAATAAAGAAGGACTAATAGGATATCTAAGACATTTCTGTTTGATTTCATTGACTGGTAATATGGTATTATCATTAGCAAGATTTTTCACCACATAAATATTGAAAAACTCTACAGAAGAACAAGGCTCGTTATAAAATTCCTCAGTGATCAAAAATAATTTTCCTTGTACAAAAATATCTTTGGTAATGCTATTTTCACAGATGCCATTTATTAATAATATTGAATTGTCATCTAAAATAACACAGCTATCTCGGTTATTCAGTACAATTTGAAAATTATCTAGTATTAGAGTTCTGTAGCAAAGTATGTGATCATCAGGATTACTCATTTCAACATTTTTAGCTATTTCATATTTCAGTTGAGGATATGAATACTCAGGGGTAAAATGTTGATCCTGATTCTCCGCTAATCTATTCAAGAGCTGCTGAAGTGGATATCTAGAAAACTTGATAGTTTTCTTCAGTTTATAAAGATAATTTTCGAATTTAAAAGCACTAAAGTTATCAACAATACCCCAAGATTTGCAATCATTTGCAAGATGAATCAGATTGTGAATGTTATGAGAAACATATTCCCTACCATAAATTGTACTGAAATTTTGAACAAAATAAATCATCAAATTATTGGCAAAATCATTATAAACAATGTGTAAGTCTGGAGCACATAAAATTCTCATAGCACAATGTAAAGTCATAAAATGCAAATATTTTGTTTTAGATAGAGTATTTTTGAATATAATAGGTCCTAAGTATAGTAAAATCATACGGAATTCTGTTGCCTTGAATCTGTCAACCTCTCTCAAGTCCCTTGGTAACCGAGCAAACTCTGATGGAATATATGCTCTGAATTCCAATATTTTTGATTTTATGACTTCCATTTGCTCGTCTTCCAGTCGAATTCCTTTTTTACCTTGCACCCAGAATTTTAACAATTTTTTCATCACCCCTAAGCAAACTAAATGCATGTAATCTAACGGTACCTGAGAGACAAGTCCTATATTCAATGATTCCAAAGGGGAAACAACATTTTGTTTGTGAAAAGATTCATCAGATTTTTGTCTGAACATCTCGTCAGTTCTCAAAGGAGCATCTAATCTATTGAAACACATTCTGTTATTGAAAAAATCTCCTTCTACAATACATTTTGTGCAAGAACTGCTCCCTGTGTGTCCCTTTATACATAACATAAAAGATTTAGCAGGGGCATCACAAATTACTTTACTTATTTTCAAGAAAACTTTTTTGTCACCTATGTTGAAACCATCATTTTGCAAAATATAAAATTCCTCAATAAACAACCTAAGAAAATTTATAACACTATCAGGTTTTTTGAATCCATGATACACCCCAACTATGAATGGTCTACTCAATTGTGCATTGTTTGAATCTATGGATAACAAAATTGGCCAGAACTGACTGCTAGAAGATTTTGTGAGAGGTAACCCATCCACATTGAGGCTGATATTTAATATTTCATTATCTTCAACTCCACAAGAATCTGCACTATAAATTATTCTTATGCCCTCAGCAATTCCTAAATGAGAATAAAAGCCACTGTCCAGTGCTGTAATATTTTCACTTGAATGTCTAGGAGTTTTCAAGAGAGTTCTGGAATCAAATGGAAAATTACTAAAACCTTCCATATTAAATATTTTCAGCAATTCTTTAATTGATTCAGTAGATAACAATTTCCTGTATTTGAGAATCCAACCTTTGATTTTATTGAAGAACCCTTCACTATTGAACTCGTTTAGTGTTGATTGTGCAGGGGCATCAACAGTAATGTCATTAGAAGGAACAGTGAAGTTGAAAGTGGGATATGGAATTGAAATACTCTCAGAAACATCACTATCATCACCATCTAATGTACTGAAACTTATTTCAGCATCATACTTATCAGAAACTTCAGAATCATCAGGAGAAATAGCTGATATTTCATGATTATCTTTTACAGTAGACTTTGTTAAATCATTTATCAATATTCTTTCTTTTTCAATCTGTAAGCGAACAACTTTCCTCAAATGTCTTTTTGTTTCAAAGATTCTTTGCCTATCCATATTTGTGTATCATCAGTCAAACAGCTGTAATAGACCGTTGGCCCATAACACTAGGGGTGTCGATTATCTACGAAGGTATGCCCTTCAAGAGACATGAAGATTGAGTTGGATTATCGGGAAAAAAGTGGTTAGTTGGATCGGTACCCGGTCGCCCATCTCCCTAATCAATCAACTTCCTGTTGAAAGTAATGTTGAAAATGGTATTATAGAAGAAGCTTTAAAATTCATTGGAGTAGTCGCATCTCGCTAAATTAACCGGGCGCTAGCCGATTTGCATACGTCTAGGTCGGTCCCGAAGGGCGGCATACGGACCGCAAGTTACCGTTAACCGACATTTCTCTTAGATTATTTACGATGGTATGCCCTTTGGTTAATTCCTTCATTTCGACCCATGAATTAATGCAATGACATTTGCATACAGTTTGGGTGGGCGAATTTAGACATATTCGAAGGTCACTTTACATCATCGATTATATATATCAAGATTATATAATTTTGTATGCCATTCAATCAGGTGATAGATTCAGTTATACTGAATAAGAAAATAGCGTTTGCATACGAATGTATTGTGAGCATACGTCGATTTTGCTATAGGGAGTCTATTTTTTTCAGTTTTTCTAATATTAAAAAGTTGAAACTGGAAATTCCAGGATGATCGAGTGCCAAGGGCTCTCAGGGAGGTTTCGGGGTCACTAAGCTCGAATCTGGCACCTACTACTAGTGCCGGGGGCCGGGGATGATAGAGGTTGACTCTAGGGGGGATGTCAGGGGGCGCATCTCATTTGCAGAACCGGCAGATAGTCTTGTTGGATCCTATGAATCTGATCCTCTTGGCCAACTATAAATGATCAGATATTCTAATTATTCTCCGCTTTTATAATTGAACTTAGTTGGATACTGATCTGTGTAGCCAAATTGGTCAATTCATGAATATTTTTCCAATTATGAAAATACCATAGAAATACTGGTTTTTCAGTTTAGGTTGAAGGGTGTTGTGAGGAATCAACGATTCATTTTTCTCCGTGTATACGGTGTTCTCCAAGGTAACGAATTTGGAGCCAAAGGCGGAATTGAAGCTTTCCACAGGGTGATATGTGGTTTGAGAACAATTAATCGAATGAGTAGGTACACTCATTTTGTGAATAGCAGCTGTAACAGAGTGGAGCTGTGTGCCAGTTACTCGAAGGCTCGGGCCGCCCGGTCAATAAAAGTGTAACTGAAAATTGATTCATAGCTTCCTTGAGAGAATATTTCCAGAAATCACAAGAACAAAACTTGAGATATCGCATTTTTGCGGTTTTTTCCTCGTATTTCGTTTCCTTTATGTAATACGTCACCCTGTAGATCAAGATCGAAATTTAAAAAAAATACATATTTCTTCAAGTTTTGAGTTGAAAATATATTTTTTTAGTTTTTAGGCCAACTCTATGACGCTTTTGAACTGCCATCCTGAAAAAATTTTTTTTTCACGAGTACTTGCATAATTAATAGTTGCAACTGTAAATTAGGAAGGGGAAACTTTTTTTTAACATCCCCTAATTTACAGTTGCAACTGTGAATTAGGAGATGTTCTGAAAAAAAAAAAGATTCTCCTTCCTAATTTACAGTTGCAACTGTGAATTAGGAGATCAACAGTAAATTAGGCAAATATCCGTGAAAAAAAAGTTTTTTTTAGGATGGCAGTTCAGATGCGTCGTACAGACATTATAATTAGTTTCTTAGTGGTTTTTGAACCAAAAACTGATTTTTCGAAACTTCGACCTCGAATAACTCGAAACGGGTAAATCGGGACGAGTTTTGTGTGAGTTCTAAAGTTAGAAAGAATTTGATTGTCGATATCTTGAGCTCTTACAGGGTGTTGAACGAATTTTGCCGCCATTTTTGCTAATTTTACTGGGCTAAATGTAATCCCCGCAACTCGCAAATCGTATGCAAATCATTATTCCATGCATAGTTTATGCTTAACTAACCTTGATCAAAATTTGGGAGCTTCGTAGATAATCTTGTACATACAGTTCAATGATGTAAAGTGACCTTCGAATAAGTCTAAATTCGCCCACCCAAACTGTATGCAAATGTTATGGCATTGATTCATGGGTCGAAATGAAGGAATTAACCAAAGGGCATACCATCGTAAATAATCTAAGAGAAATGTCGGTTAACGGTAACTTGCGGTCCGTATGCCGCCCTTCGGGACCGACCTAGACGTATGCAAATCGGCTAGCGCCCGGTTAATTTGGCGAGATGCGACTATTCCAATGAATTTTAAAGCTTCTTCTATAATACAATTTTCAACATTACTTTCAACAGGAAGTTGATTGATTAGGGAGATGGGCGACCGGGTACCGATCCAACTAACCACTTTTTCCCCGATAATCCAACTCAATCTTCATGTCTCTTGAAGGGCATACCTTCGTAGATAATCGACACCCCTAGTGTTATGGGCCAACGGTCTATAAATAAAAATGCAATTCATGAAAATGAGGATTAGAATAATTATATAGATTTGTAATTGTAAGTATGACAGTGAATAATCATCTATTATAATTCATCCATGCATTATGCTGGGTTTATAGATTCAACTAAACTATAAGAATTAAACTAACAACTAAGAACTTAGAATGTTCAATACCAGAGAACGCCAGGAGTGGAACTACGTTCACGGCTCTTAGCGACATCGAAATGATTCGACTCTAATCGACACTATGTTCATAATTTTCGATGGCTTGCTAGCGACTTGGCTGTCGCTACAAAACGACCAAGTCTACCCTGTCGCTGTAGATAGTTGAGCTTGTGTCAAATAAGGATAGAACAAGTGAGTGACGAGGAAAGAAATAATAACATAACTACACATAACCTTTGAAGGTTTGTTTAAAAAAAATATTCTTATCAGATAATTTTCTGCCCTACGTTTATTTTGTAGATGTTACCGATTCAAATGTTCAACCAAATCATCGCTAATGAGGAAAATCGAAGAAATGTCATCAGACAGTTTAATGTAGAAAGGAGGATAATGCGTGCCGATAGTGACCCTTTTACATTGCCAGATGACTATTTTGTGAATTTGTTTAGATTAACTAAAGATATGGTACATCATATAATATTCCCTGCTTTGGTCCCTCAAATGGGAACTTTGAGTGAACTGTCTATAGAACCTACACAAAGGATTCTAATGACATTGTATTTTTATGCAGTTGGCTCTTACCAAAGAACCATTGGCCAGAGTCATTCATTTCCAGCTTCTCAGCAGTTTGTATCCAAATGTGTTGAACAGGTAACAAATCTTATAGTTGACAATCTGTCACAGCATTGGATAATTTTCCCAACTGAGAGGCAGCACATAAACCAGATAAAAGCGAAATTTATGGAAAAAACAAGATTTCCTGGAGTAATTGGTGCAACTGATTGCACTCATGTACCAATTCTTGCTCCCGAAGAAGAAGAAGATAATTATGTTAATAGAAAAGGATACCACTCAAAAAACGTCCAACTTGTAAATACATCTTCTCCCAAATGTTACCAACAATTTCAGTACATATTTTTGATTTCAGGTATGTGATTATGACTTGAATATTCTCAATGTAAATGCCAGGTATGCAGGTGCCACACATGACTCCTACATCTTTAGGCAATCTATGATATCAGATGAGTTAGAAACTCGGTTAGAAATAAGGTTTAATGAAGGTGAATTATCAAATATTCTTATGACAGCAATTAAATTCATAAGACATCTTAATTTTAGGAGAAATGAATACCTGGCTATTGGGTGATTCTGGATATCCCCTGAAAGCATATCTTTTAACACCAATTTTGAATGCAGTACCTGGGACCTGTTATACAGTTAGACATGTGAGAGCAAGAAATTGCATAGAGAGGTGCAATGGTGTCCTGAAAGCTAGGTTTCGTTGTCTTTCAGGTGATAGGAATTTAAGATACAATCCTGGTTTTGTTGGGAAAATTGTCAATGCATGTGTAACTCTGCATAATATATGTGTAAGAGGAAGACTGCTTGACAATTTTGATTTACCAGATCCTCCAGCAGATAATGAGATAGAAGTGGATGTTAACATTGTCAATAATTTGAATAATGATCAAAGAGGGTTTGAAGTAAGAAGGCAGTTGATTGAACGATATTTCAACTAATGATTTCAAATGAGAAATACAAAAATGAAAACTTGTTTTATTGAATAATACCTGAGTCATAACACAAATTCTTATAGATAATACTAAAACTGAAAATAAACTTCTAATCATATTAAAACTGAAAATAAACAATCATACTAAAACTGAAAATAAACTTTCAATTTAACATTTGAGATCAAAATTAACTAGACACAGTTACATGGCATTTCATATGAATCACATTTGATGATCAACCTGAAAATTAATCTTTGGATTGATACATGGGTGAAAATCATTATCACATTTTGCTGTTTTGGAGAACCATCATCAGTTGAATTATAATTATAGTTTTTCCTTGATTATCTTCAATAAAGATTCACTGTTTTATTGATTGCATTCAAATTCGAATTAATATTTACTAGGTTATTATCCATACTTTTTAGTACAGACAATGTTTCATCATTCATATTTTTAATTTCAGAAGTCATGTCTGAAATTCTTTGCCTTCTATTTGTAGAAACAGATTTTGTATTTTCTTTTCCTTTTGGAATGTTCTTTTTTTTTTCTATACTGCTGGAATTCAGTTGGCCAGATGCATCATCTCTCAGAGAGCTATAAGAATGATCATCTAAGGTCATTTCAACATCATTTTCCACAGATGGTACGAAATGCTTGATTCAAATTCTCTTCTGAGATATTTGAAGCAAATTGTAGGGTCCCAACAGGAATATTTGAGCTCCTACTTAATTTTTTTTTCTCACAAATCTGGGTCTGTTTTTTTTCTGGAAGTTCCACTTCTCCCACACCAAACTCTTGGACTTCTTCATTTCCTCTCACAGCCGAAATGCCCATCAATGATAACAGCCTTTCCTCATGTTGAGATAATACTGATGAAGTGGACTGTCCTCCCCCAGTACGTCTTTTGGTTTTATCTATTTCAGCTGCTTTGGCTCTTGTTTTTGATTTCCAGTCTATTAGTCTCTATATAGTGAAAATACGAGTTATCCAAAATACAATAACATGAAGAATAGCAAACTCACCCTTTTATACTCATTTTCGGTCAGTACCCCATAACCCAATCCATTTAGTTGATTGATTAGTAGTTGCCAAAGACTTTTGCTGAGGTTATTTCCCAGAGGACCTTTGAATTTATTTGTTATAATTTGAGGATGTTTTTCTGCTAAATTTAAAATAACTTCGTGATGGTCGGAGTTCAGACGCATTGTTTATCAATAAATATTAATTTGTTAAAATAGCAAAGAGGGAGTTATGAGAGGTTAGAATATAAAATCACAAAACCATAAATTAACTCAATACATGGACACAGAACACAAGAAATGAAACAAGTTTGCAACTTAAATTTTTATGGCTTGAAAATACCTGTCCGATCATCGATTCAGCCGAATTCAGCCGACTTCCCAATTCCACTACCTGATTCTACTGAACATAGTAGCAAGTGCTTCTTCTGTCGCAATGGCTATCGCTATAAGGCGATCGCGAATAGGCGTGAACGTAGTTCCACTCCAGGAACGCCTATCTATTCTATTATAGGGGTTTATACATTTTCATCTGTCATTTAAATTAAGAATTAAGAATTACAAAGTTGGTTAACTTTCAACTTAACAACTAAGAATTAAGAAATTTGTTGACAGAACGCACAGAACCCTCTGTAGAACCCAGGGCTGCTATTTTCTAACTCATGCGAAACTGTTCGCATGCGAATGCTCGTATACGGAAATTTTTCGCATGACAGTAGTTTTCGGTATTTTCGATGCCATGCGAAAACCAATTCGTCTCGTACAACTATATTCGGATGAGTTAAGCCGGCAACGCTGTATAAATGCAGTTCTACCACAACTATACCAACGAAACCTCTATATTATTTATGTCAATTGTCAATTTTGAATTTTATTTTGAACTGGCAGTGATGTGATTTAGATTTTGTTGTTTGATAGTTGGAGTAATTAGTATTAATAATTGTACATATAATTATTTATATTTGTGATTGATAATGAGTGAAAAAAAAAAGAACTGCAAATATGTCACCCAGTCAAAAGACGGAATTGATAAATTTTATGGATAAAAATCCAGAACTTCGGTCTGGAAAATCCACCAAAACTTTTACTATTAAAAAGTCACAGGAGCTGTGGATAACGATTACAAATTCATTGAACAGTCTTCCTGGCGCTCAAAAAACATGGCAGCAATGGAGAAAGGTAAGTTTTGAAGAATTTGTGAAATAACTGATTTTCTTCAGTTGTACCCACTATCAATAATTGTTTTAGACGTGGCATTATCTTAAAATAAGCGCTAAAAGGAAAACTGCAGAGGTTAAGAAATATCAGAGAACCACAGGAGGAGGACCAGCTCTCCCGAATGAAAATTTATTAAATAATGAAGAAATCCAAGTTGTTAACATGATGGCTCCAGTTGCAATTGAGGGACACCTTATAGCTGAATCATCAACATCTTTTGAATTTCCAGATCCATTTATTAATGAGGAGGACTTTGCTAATGTTTCGATAGATGAACACAATGAAGTGATTTTGCTGGGAGAAAATGAGGAAACTGCTTCTGACCATTTATATTATGCAACAGGTAGGTTAGAAATACATTTATAGCAAAATAAAAACTGTCATCAATCAGTTGCTTATGCCTCAGGCTGATACACACTGAAATCATCTGAAGAACTCTGTTTTTGTTATAAACTGTACTATTATGAACCTTGAATCACAAATTTTATAAGTGAGCCTTTCATTTCAAAAAAATAATAACGATAATGCTAATGTTAATTTATATGGCCATAGTTCACAAAAAAACTTTTTTATTTCTATCTAACTTAAATATTCCATATTTATTGTTTAAATTATATTACAAAACTTATTTAACCATTCTTATTTCAGAGAAGACGGATGATGGTAAAGAAAATATTGAATTGCCTTCAAAACCGAAACGTTCTACAAAAAAATTGTTTCAAGTGCAAAGATTAAATCAAACTATAGCAGCAACTGAAAAGATGGCAGAACAAAATGAAGGAAGAATAGACCAAAAAGGACTATATGAAGCTCAAAAATTAAAACTATATGAACAGCATATTGAAGTTAAAAAGCGTATAGCTTCAGCACTTGAAAAAATTGCTCAAAAAATTTAATATCCCTGCTGAACAGTTCTATCGTGATTGTATTCTTTGTGTATTTTTTCTGATTTATTATCAAGAATAAATTTTTTATTTGTTTTGGTTATGATACAAGGATTAATCTCAGTACAAACAATTCTTAAGAATTGTCTTCGCCTATGTTTCAGGTTGTGAATTTTTGTTTTATTTATTATTAAAAAACTTCTTGTCATGTACTACTGTGATATATAAATAGTACTTATTTAATAATGTTTTGTTTTCGTTGCAATATCTAGAATATTTTTCATTTGCTTCTGTTATGATCATAGGTTTAGTTTCAATATTGACAATCCTTAACAATTTTTTTCACGTATGTTTCTGTTGTGAATTTTTGTTTTATTTATTGATATGATATGATATATTTGATATGATATATTTATTCAGACATGTTCACAAGAGAATTTTATGAATTTGCACTAGGTGCGTTGTCTAAGCCTTATGGCTTGTATTACAACTCACCCCATGCTAGAGAGTCATTTTACAAAGAAAAAAAAGAACCTTAAGCTAAATTTGAATATATATACCTAACATTAAAAATAAGATTGGTTGGTAGACATTATCAAAAGAGAAGGGGAAGAGAAAAACTGCGAAAGTAGAGCGAGAGAGAAAGAGAGAGAAGATTAATGGTTTCAATACTAAGTATGTATGGTGATAACGACATGTTTTGCACAGTAGTTTGATGCATACCTATTTATCAGTAAACAATGTTTTTTAGCTTGACATAGTTCACTTCAACGAATTTTTTCAATTCTATAGAGAGCTTAACTTTTGATTTGATTTTTCGTATATATACATGCACCATATTGAGAAGTTTTGGTCCGAAATAAGTTATGAATCTTTGTGGTAGAGACTTTTTGTAGAATGGAACAGTCACTAGGTTATTGGAAATAGACCTCGTTTTGTAGGAATGACTAGTATATGTGTAGGTTTTGGTTTTCATCATCCATAGAATACATTGGTATATATAAATTTGTTTAAGATTCAGTAAGTTAGCTTCACGATATAATTCATTAGTGGAAAATAATTTTTCTTTTTTAAGTATAATCTTTATAATTGTATTTTGAGTGATTTCTAGATCACATAAGGCTGTTTTGTACATACCCCCCCAAAAAGTGACACAGTATCGTATAATGGACTCTGCTAGTGCATTATACACCATCACAATTGTTTTTCTGCTTAAAATATTTCTCAGCTGATAAAATTTACGTATAAGTTTGCGAAGTCTCTGAATTGTATATGTTACATGCTCAGACCATCGTAGGTGTTGGTCTAAGATTACACCCAGATATTTAATTTTTTCAATTTTTTTTATAGTGCGGCATGTGCAAAGAATATGGTCACAGGTTTTTTTTTTATTGTTATTTTATCAAACTCTGGTTGATCTCTACTATCAGCGCTGAATGTGATAAATTTTGTCTTATCAGTATTTAAGCTTAAAAGGCTACCATCTATGTAGTCAAAATATATATTTAACTCTTGTTCGGCTTGTTGGTATACTTTTGTCCAAGAATCTCCAAAAAACATTATCGCTGTGTCATCTGCATATGAGATTACTGAGCTTTTGGTGTTTCTCAGTACTCCAATATTGTTTATATAAATTAGGAAGAGTATGGGACCCATCACTGTTCCTTGCGGTACGCCTATGGTGATAGGAAGGGGATACTAAAATAATTATTGATTTTTACTCTCTGAGTTCTATCCAAGAGATAATTTTCAAATAGCTTAAGAACAGAGCCTCTTATCCCCGATATTTCCAATCTATGCAATAATATTTTGTGATCCACGGTGTCAAACGCCTTGGCCAGGTCTAGAAATATTGTTAGGCACTTGTTATTATCATTAAGATTAGCCAAGACGTCTTTCACCAATCTGAATATAGCCTGTTCTGTGGAAAAGCCTTCTCGGAAACCGAATTGCGAGTTTGATAAGATGTTATTGGATTCTAGGAATTGCATAAGGCGGACTTTCAACACTTTCTCGAATATTTTTGCAAAATTATTTATAACTGTAATAGGCCGATAATTCGTAGCGAGTTTCCTATCGCCTGCTTTGAAAATTGGTGTAGTTATTGATTCTTTCCAAGCACCAGGTATAATACTGGTTAGGAAGCATAGATTTATTATATGTGACAATGGATCCGATAGGTTTTTGTTGAATTTTTTTATCAAAAAGACCGAGATACGATCAGGACCTGCCGATGTGTTATTTTTTAGAGTAGAAATAATGGAGATTATTTCATTACTTGTCACTGGATTGAGAAATAGCGATTCTCTTATATGAGGATTTACTTCCTGCGGAGACGTTTTGGTATCAATTTTTTGGGCCATGAGCGTTCCCACCTGAACAAAAAATTTATTGAGATACTCAGCTTTTTCTAGATCTGATGAGATTTCAATACCTTGGTCATCGGTTATATTTATACTATCTGCTTGAGAACTTTTCGATGAATTTGTTATGTCATTAATTTCAGTCCAGATTTTTTTATAGTTATTATTTGCCGCTATTATTCTATTTTTATAGTAATCGGTTTTATAAACACGTTCCTAATTAGATGTTAATTGTTAATTGTTAATTCCTGATTGTTTTAGTTCAGGTGAATCTATAAACCCAGCATTAATATAAATAAAGCACACCATTCCATTGTTGCTTTAACAAATGAATCATGAATCGCACTGTTTGAAAATAATTCATCAAAACAAAAACATAACAACTATCAGTGATTTCACCATATTCTCTACATTATTATAATGATGTACAATAAGCTTCTCATAATATGAAAACAACATGAATAATGCACACAAATGAAAATACAAGAGCATGAATAGGTATAGATGAATACAGAGATCATGAATCCCGCCACATTTCATTCATCATCCAAATTCAATGTTTATACGTCCATGATCGTATATAACCATAGGCAAGGATCGTATATCGATTATTTACATACCTCTTGATATTTTTGAAGAGTATTCATATCCATAACACATTGAAATCACAAAAGATTCACTATTAACAAGATGGCCAGTTGCACAGTGCACAGGGCATTGGCGTTGGCATTCAGCGAGAGTGACCGACGTAATGCTAATGGATGATGGCGTTTTGTTTTAGCGTGGCGTTAGCGATCGCGACTCGCGAGACGATGAGGGAAAAGTCCTCATTGGTCGCAACTGATCACGTGCTACAAGAGCACGGTGGCATCGGCCCCGGTGGCCCGACGAAACAGTCAAAATAGCGCGGGATATTCGAAATTTCTACTTCTTTTTGAGGAACTTTTATCACGTCAAGGAATACAGAGATGAAGATGATGGTTGAAGATATTTACACAAGCACAAGCTATTTGAGCCATTTCGGCACGACAACTTACAATATTTGTTTGAAAATTGGTACAGCAGAAGATTATTTATATTAAATGGTTATGTAATAAATGTTTGTTTCCATATATCCTGTTTGATAGTATTTGATAGTCTACTCCAGACTCCACCCCTTACCTCACACTCGCAAATCTATTCATTTGCTAAGTATATTTCATTTTGCCAGAATATCTGGATCAATCAAATATATGTGTCTTTTGTTATCATGTTTTATCCGTGCATTTGAAACATTCCAGACACATTGCTCCGCACATGAAATATTTACGGTATATTTCTGCAACGTATCTCTTGAATGTTTCAAGTGGTACCTCTAACGGTTCCGTTGAAATGTTTCTGACACCTATCATGTGTTTACTGGGATGTTTTGAAAATGTTGGTCCCAATGAAGTACAGACAGTGGTAACTTGATGGGTCTGGTTGTATTGGGAGGAGTCACAATAGGCCAGGTAGCCGTGCGGACAGAGTGTCTATATTCTAATTCGCATTCGCTTGCCGGTCGTGGGTTCGATCCCCGTCGACTGCAGAAATTTTTCTGATGGCCCAAGAAAGTGTTTGGGATCACACGTTAAAAGGTAAGACCACCGTCATTCCTTGCTCGCACAAGACTTTCGAAGACTTTTGAGGGTTGCTCGTAAGGGGGCAACCGAATGACGGATAGAAAAAATTTTAGAACAAATTTTTTTTTTAGATCCAAAAGTCAACTTAACAGGCAGGAAATTATTCCCCCCTGAAACTTTAGAAAAAAATGATAAATTGCTATCTTGTAGCTTTTTTCCTAAATTTCTTAGATAATCTGTATCTAAATTTTCAGCATCATAGTGCAATTTTGTTTTGTTCCGTCGTGCCTCAATGTATTCTATAGTTTTTTTTGTTGTTTCGAAGGATCATGTTTCAAAAAATTGAAGTCTGAAAATTTCTTCACAACAGAAGAGCCAGCTGAACCTTTTCCCCAACGTCGTTCTTTAGATGTTGATGGTATATCATCCTCAAAATAATGTTTTTCTTCACGAAGAGCATCTAAAACTTTCCATAGGAGCCCAAACACATGTTTGCAACGGCCCATGACTCCAGCAATACATTGGCATTTTGCAGATAGCACCAACCCTTCTTCAGAGACAACTATATGTGAATCATATGTCTTGGATATCATTGCTGCCTCTATTTTAGCTTGATTTGATGATAGTTTTATGGTCTGGAGAATGATGTAAAAAGA